>CAWYPQ010000313.1:0-171795 GCA_963965965.1 Trididemnum nubilum | reverse complement strand
CGTTGGTGTTTGACTATTCATACTCTCTACAAAGCAATGCCATGAATCGCGTTTTGCTCTTCTGACAGCTTTTTTGAAGCAGGATAGGGCGAGCTTTTGAACCTCCCAATCTTCTTCTTGTTTTGTTTTAACGGCTTTTCTCCAAGCTCGGCGTGCCTCTTTTCGAAGGCTTGCTAGCTCAGAATTCCACCAAATGTTATCTTTCGTACGAAGCGACTTTCGCATAGGGCAAGCAGCTTCATATGAGTTAGTAATAACTGAATGAACCTTGTTTGCCAGCACATCAATGTCTTCTTTTGAGGAAGGCACTGGTACTGGTCGTAAAATTCGTTCATTTAACTTTTGTTCGAGTTCGTTTACATGCTTGTTCCAGATTTAGTTGAATAATTTTTGTTTTCTTTTATGTATTCATTTCTATCATCATATGTTTCAATTAACTCAGAATCACAAAAGTCTGAAAAAAAATCATTGTCAAATTTATAACAATTGATTGATTTTTTAATAGATTCAGATTCTATAATTCCATTTTGAATAAAAAAAATGGATAATATTTATTTATTAATAACCACATAAAGGCATCTTTATAATTTTGAATATTGTTTTGTTTTTCTTCATCAATTTTTTTTGAAAAATATTTTTAGGATTAGAGTTTTTCAACAAATTCAGCTCTAAAATCAATAACAGATATTTGTCTCCAAATACCATTATCTAAGGATGGTATTTCTGGTGTATTATTACAAACTAAAACTAATTTAAATTGAGGTATAATATTTTCTGCATCACAATATAAATTTCCTATATATATTTAATCATTTCCTCTTAATGTTTTAACAAGAGATATATTTAGAATTTCATTAAATTCGGGTTCCTGTGAAATTATAACTCTTTTTCCTTTTTTTGTTTGCTAATTCAGGCGTTGCAGCAGAACTGCTTGGAAGTGATTTAACAAAAAACTGACTCGGAAAAATATCGTAATAATCAATTTACTAATGTACTTTTTCGTTTGAACCCGATCCTTTCCAAATAAAAAATTTTTGTTCTTTTTGGTTTCTGTTTAAATAACTAGCCATTTGATAACAAATACTATTTCTATCATTATTATCAGGAAAAATTGAGCTTAAAAAAGCCGGCTTTTTTCTAACAAGGCAATGCTCTACACGGCGCACAAATTCATGCAAGGCAGTTTCCGTAGAAACTCCTGCACGAAATCCATACTACGATGCAGAAAGCTTTGCCTGCACGTTATTGTCTTCATTAATATGATACAAAATTAGTCTTTCCAACCATTTCAGTTGAAAAGAAGTTAAAGTGATCATACGGAAGGATTTAGCTTCAAAATAGCTTTCCTTACCGGGTTTGGGGAGAAATATACCTGTGCCTTCTTTTCATGCCAATGGCACATAGCTGTGCCTCAGGCATGCTTGAAAAATGACGTAATATTCTTTCAGTTGATTCCAACCTTTCTGTAACAGCACAGGATAGAGCCCGTCTGGCCCTGGTGCTTTGAATGGTTGAAATTCGTTAATAGCTGCTTCCATACGATCAAATGAACATATGTTTGCAATCATTTCAGTGTCTTCAGGTCTCATGAATGGATGTCCACTAAGTCGGACCTGGTTGCACGATTTTCTGTCTGCTGGCTACCCGGTGATAAGATATCCAGCAGATAGTTCAAAGTTTCTAGTGGAGACTTTGCGAATTCTCCGTTGTGTTTAATTACGTTGCTAATACGCACTGTTTTATTCTTTTGAATAATCTTAACCAGCCGAGCCGTTGGTGTTTGACTATTCATACTCTCTACAAAGCAATGCCATGAATCGCGTTTTGCTCTTCTGACAGCTTTTTGAAGCAGGATAGGGCGAGCTTTTGAACCTCCCAATCTTCTTCTTGTTTTGTTTTAACGGCTTTTCTCCAAGCTCGGCGTGCCTCTTTTCGAAGGCTTGCTAGCTCAGAATTCCACCAAATGTTATCTTTCGTACGAAGCGACTTTCGCATAGGGCAAGCAGCTTCATATGAGTTAGTAATAACTGAATGAACCTTGTTTGCCAGCACATCAATGTCTTCTTTTGAGGAAGGCACTGGTACTGGTCGTAAAATTCGTTCATTTAACTTTTGTTCGAGTTCGTTTACATGCTTGTTCCAGATTTAGTTGAATAATTTTTGTTTTCTTTTATGTATTCATTTCTATCATCATATGTTTCAATTAACTCAGAATCACAAAGTCTGAAAAAAAATCATTGTCAAATTTATAACAATTGATTGATTTTTTAATAGATTCAGATTCTATAATTCCATTTTGAATAAAAAAATGGATAATATTTATTTATTAATAACACATAAAGGCATCTTTATAATTTTGAATATTGTTTTGTTTTTCTTCATCAATTTTTTTTGAAAAATATTTTTAGGATTAGGGTTTTTCAACAAATTCAGCTCTAAAATCAATAACAGATATTTGTCTCCAAATACATTATCTAAGGATGGTATTTCTGGTGTATTAATACAACTAAAACTAATTTAAATGAGGTATAATTTTTTCTGCATCACAATATAAATTTCCTATATATATTTAATCATTTCCTCTTATGTTTTAACAAGAGATATATTTAGAATTTCATTAAATTCGGGTTCCTGTGAAATTATAACTCTTTTTCCTTTTTTGTTTGCTAATTCAGGCGTTGCAGCAGAACTGCTTGGAAGTGATTTAACAAAAAACTGACTCAGAAAAATATCGTAATAATCAATTTACTAATGTACTTTTTCCGTTTGAACCCGATCCTTTCCAAATAAAAAATTTTGTTCTTTTTGGTTTCTGTTTAAATAACTAGCCATTAGATAACAAATACTATTTCTATCATTATTATCAGGAAAAATTGAGCTTAAAAAAGCCGGCTTTTTTCTAACAAGGCAATGCTCTACACGGCGCACAAATTCATGCAAGGCAGTTTCCGTAGAAACTCCTGCACGAAATCCATACTGCGATGCAGAAAGCTTTGCCTGCACGTTATTGTCTTCATTAATATGATACAAAATTAGTCTTTCCAACCATTTCAGTTGAAAAGAAGTTAAAGTGATCATACGGAAGGATTTAGCTTCAAAATAGCTTTCCTTACCGGGTTTGGGGAGAAATATACCTGTGCCTTCTTTTCATGCCAATGGCACATAGCTGTGCCTCAGGCATGCTTGAAAAATGACGTAATATTCTTTCAGTTGATTCCAACCTTTCTGTAACAGCACAGGATAGAGCCCGTCTGGCCCTGGTGCTTTGAATGGTTGAAATTCGTTAATAGCTGCTTCCATACGATCAAATTAACATATGTTTGCAATCATTTCAGTGTCTTCAGGTCTCATGAATGGATTGTCCACTAAGTCGGACCTGGTTGCACGATTTTCTGTCTGCTGGCTACCCGGTGATAAGATATCCAGCAGATAGTTCAAAGTTTCTAGTGGAGACTTTGCGAATTCTCCGTTGTGTTTAATTACGTTGCTAATACGCACTGTTTTATTCTTTTGAATAATCTTAACCAGCCGAGCCGTTGGTGTTTGACTATTCATACTCTCTACAAAGCAATGCCATGAATCGCGTTTTGCTCTTCTGACAGCTTTTTTGAAGCAGGATAGGGCGAGCTTTTGAACCTCCCAATCTTCTTCTTGTTTTGTTTTAACGGCTTTTCTCCAAGCTCGGCGTGCCTCTTTTCGAAGGCTTGCTAGCTCAGAATTCCACCAAATGTTATCTTTCGTACGAAGCGACTTTCGCATAGGGCAAGCAGCTTCATATGAGTTAGTAATAACTGAATGAACCTTGTTGCCAGCACATCAATGTCTTCTTTTGAGGAAGGCACTGGTACTGGTCGTAAAATTCGTTCATTTAACTTTTGTTCGAGTTCGTTTACATGCTTGTTCCAGATTTAGTTGAATAATTTTTGTTTTCTTTTATGTATTCATTTCTATCATCATATGTTTCAATTAACTCAGAATCACAAAAGTCTGAAAAAAAATCATTGTCAAATTTATAACAGTTGATTGATTTTTTAATTGATTCAGATTCTATAATTCCATTTTGAATAAAAAAATGGATAATATTTATTTATTAATAACCACATAAAGGCATCTTTATAATTTTGAATATTGTTTTGTTTTTCTTCATCAATTTTTTTTGAAAAATATTTTTAGGATTAGGGTTTTTTCAACAAATTCAGCTCTAAAATCAATGACAGATATTTGTCTCCAAATACCATTATCTAAGGATGGTATTTCTGGTGTATTAATACAAACTAAAAACTAATTTAAATTGAGGTATAATTTTTTCTGCATCACAATATAAATTTCCTATATATATTTAATCATTTCCTCTTAATGTTTTAACAAGAGATATATTTAGAATTTCATTAAATTCGGGTTCCTGTGAAATTATAACTCTTTTTCCTTTTTTGTTTGCTAATTCAGGCGTTGCAGCAGAACTGCTTGGAAGTGATTTAACAAAAAACTGACTCGGAAAAATATCGTAATAATCAATTTACTAATGTACTTTTTCCGTTTGAACCCGATCCTTTCCAAATAAAAAATTTTTGTTCTTTTTGGTTTCTGTTTAAATAACTAGCCATTTGATAACAAATACTATTTCTATCATTATTATCAGGAAAAATTGAGCTTAAAAAAGCCGGCTTTTTCCTAACAAGGCAATGCTCTACACGGCGCACAAATTCATGCAAGGCAGTTTCCGTAGAAACTCCTGCACGAAATCCATACTGCGATGCAGAAAGCTTTGCCTGCACGTTATTGTCTTCATTAATATGATACAAAATTAGTCTTTCCAACCATTTCAGTTGAAAAGAAGTTAAAGTGATCATACGGAAGGATTTAGCTTCAAAATAGCTTTCCTTACCGGGTTTGGGGAGAAATATACCTGTGCCTCTTTTCATGCCAATGGCACATAGCTGTGCCTCAGGCATGCTTGAAAAATGACGTAATATTCTTTCAGTTGATTCCAACCTTTCTGTAACAGCACAGGATAGAGCCCGTCTGGCCCTGGTGCTTTGAATGGTTGAAATTCGTTAATAGCTGCTTCCATACGATCAAATGAACATATGTTTGCAATCATTTCAGTGTCTTCAGGTCTCATGAATGGATTGTCCACTAAGTCGGACCTGGTTGCACGATTTTCTGTCTGCTGGCTACCCGGTGATAAGATATCCAGCAGATAGTTCAAAGTTTCTAGTGGAGACTTTGCGAATTCTCCGTTGTGTTTAATTACGTTGCTAATACGCACTGTTTTATTCTTTTGAATAATCTTAACCAGCCGAGCCGTTGGTGTTTGACTATTCATACTCTCTACAAAGCCAATGCCATGATCGCGTTTTGCTCTTCTGACAGCTTTTTTGAAGCAGGATAGGGCGAGCTTTTGAACCTCCCAATCTTCTTCTTGTTTTGTTTTAACGGCTTTTCTCCAAGCTCGGCGTGCCTCTTTTCGAAGGCTTGCTAGCTCAGAATTCCACCAAATGTTATCTTTCGTACGAAGCGACTTTCGCATAAGGGCAAGCAGCTTCATATGAGTTAGTAATAACTGAATGAACCTTGTTTGCCAGCACATCAATGTCTTCTTTTGAGGAAGGCACTGGTACTGGTCGTAAAATTCGTTCATTTAACTTTTGTTCGAGTTCGTTTACATGCTTGTTCCAGATTTAGTTGAATAATTTTTGTTTTCTTTTATGTATTCATTTCTATCATCATATGTTTCAATTAACTCAGAATCACAAAAGTCTGAAAAAAAATCATTGTCAAATTTATAACAATTGATTGATTTTTTAATAGATTCAGATTCTATAATTCCATTTTGAATAAAAAAATGGATAATATTTATTTATTAATAACCACATAAAGGCATCTTTATAATTTTGAATATTGTTTTGTTTTTCTTCATCAATTTTTTTTGAAAAATATTTTTAGGATTAGGGTTTTTCAACAAATTCAGCTCTAAAATCAATAACAGATATTTGTCTCCAAATACCATTATCTAAGGATGGTATTTCTGGTGTATTATTACAAACTAAAACTAATTTAAATTGAGGTATAATTTTTTCTGCATCACAATATAAATTTCCTATATATATTTAATCATTTCCTCTTAATGTTTTAACAAGAGATATATTTAGAATTTCATTAAATTCGGGTTCCTGTGAAATTATAACTCTTTTTCCTTTTTTGTTTGCTAATTCAGGCGTTGCAGCAGAACTGCTTGGAAGTGATTTAACAAAAAACTGACTCGGAAAAATATCGTAATAATCAATTTACTAATGTACTTTTTCCGTTTGAACCCGATCCTTTCCAAATAAAAAATTTTTGTTCTTTTTGGTTTCTGTTTAAATAACTAGCCATTTGATAACAAATACTATTTCTATCATTATTATCAGGAAAAATTGAGCTTAAAAAAGCCGGCTTTTTTCTAACAAGGCAATGCTCTACACGGCGCACGAATTCATGCAAGGCAGTTTCCGTAGAAACTCCTGCACGAAATCCATACTACGATGCAGAAAGCTTTGCCTGCACGTTATTGTCTTCATTAATATGATACAAAATTAGTCTTTCCAACCATTTCAGTTGAAAAGAAGTTAAAGTGATCATACGGAAGGATTTAGCTTCAAAATAGCTTTCCTTACCGGGTTTGGGGAGAAATATACCTGTGCCTTCTTTTCATGCCAATGGCACATAGCTGTGCCTCAGGCATGCTTGAAAAATGACGTAATATTCTTTCAGTTGATTCCAACCTTTCTGTAACAGCACAGGATAGAGCCCGTCTGGCCCTGGTGCTTTGAATGGTTGAAATTCGTTAATAGCTGCTTCCATACGATCAAATGAACATATGTTTGCAATCATTTCAGTGTCTTCAGGTCTCATGAATGGATTGTCCACTAAGTCGGACCTGGTTGCACGATTTTCTGTCTGCTGGCTACCCGGTGATAAGATATCCAGCAGATAGTTCAAAGTTTCTAGTGGAGACTTTGCGAATTCTCCGTTGTGTTTAATTACGTTGCTAATACGCACTGTTTTATTCTTTTGAATAATCTTAACCAGCCGAGCCGTTGGTGTTTGACTATTCATACTCTCTACAAAGCAATGCCATGAATCGCGTTTTGCTCTTCTGACAGCTTTTTTGAAGCAGGATAGGGCGAGCTTTTGAACCTCCCAATCTTCTTCTTGTTTTGTTTTAACGGCTTTTCTCCAAGCTCGGCGTGCCTCTTTTCGAAGGCTTGCTAGCTCAGACTTCCACCAAATGTTATCTTTCGTACGAAGCGACTTTCGCATAGGGCAAGCAGCTTCATATGAGTTAGTAATAACTGAATGAACCTTGTTTGCCAGCACATCAATGTCTTCTTTTGAGGAAGGCACTGGTACTGGTCGTAAAATTCGTTCATTTAACTTTTGTTCGAGTTCGTTTACATGCTTGTTCCAGATTTAGTTGAATAATTTTTGTTTTCTTTTATGTATTCATTTCTATCATCATATGTTTCAATTAACTCAGAATCACAAAAGTCTGAAAAAAAATCATTGTCAAATTTATAACAATTGATTGATTTTTTAATAGATTCAGATTCTATAATTCCATTTTGAATAAAAAAAATGGATAATATTTATTTATTAATAACCACATAAAGGCATCTTTATAATTTTGAATATTGTTTTGTTTTTCTTCATCAATTTTTTTTGAAAAATATTTTTAGGATTAGAGTTTTTCAACAAATTCAGCTCTAAAATCAATAACAGATATTTGTCTCCAAATACCATTATCTAAGGATGGTATTTCTGGTGTATTATTACAAACTAAAACTAATTTAAATTGAGGTATAATTTTTTCTGCATCACAATATAAATTTCCTATATATATTTAATCATTTCCTCTTAATGTTTTAACAAGAGATATATTTAGAATTTCATTAAATTCGGGTTCCTGTGAAATTATAACTCTTTTTCCTTTTTTGTTTGCTAATTCAGGCGTTGCAGCAGAACTGCTTGGAAGTGATTTAACAAAAAACTGACTCGGAAAAATATCGTAATAATCAATTTACTAATGTACTTTTTCCGTTTGAACCCGATCCTTTCCAAATAAAAAATTTTTGTTCTTTTTGGTTTCTGTTTAAATAACTAGCCATTTGATAACAAATACTATTTCTATCATTATTATCAGGAAAAATTGAGCTTAAAAAAGCCGGCTTTTTTCTAACAAGGCAATGCTCTACACGGCGCACGAATTCATGCAAGGCAGTTTCCGTAGAAACTCCTGCACGAAATCCATACTACGATGCAGAAAGCTTTGCCTGCACGTTATTGTCTTCATTAATATGATACAAAATTAGTCTTTCCAACCATTTCAGTTGAAAAGAAGTTAAAGTGATCATACGGAAGGATTTAGCTTCAAAATAGCTTTCCTTACCGGGTTTGGGGAGAAATATACCTGTGCCTTCTTTTCATGCCAATGGCACATAGCTGTGCCTCAGGCATGCTTGAAAAATGACGTAATATTCTTTCAGTTGATTCCAACCTTTCTGTAACAGCACAGGATAGAGCCCGTCTGGCCCTGGTGCTTTGAATGGTTGAAATTCGTTAATAGCTGCTTCCATACGATCAAATGAACATATGTTTGCAATCATTTCAGTGTCTTCAGGTCTCATGAATGGATTGTCCACTAAGTCGGACCTGGTTGCACGATTTTCTGTCTGCTGGCTACCCGGTGATAAGATATCCAGCAGATAGTTCAAAGTTTCTAGTGGAGACTTTGCGAATTCTCCGTTGTGTTTAATTACGTTGCTAATACGCACTGTTTTATTCTTTTGAATAATCTTAACCAGCCGAGCCGTTGGTGTTTGACTATTCATACTCTCTACAAAGCAATGCCATGAATCGCAGTTTGCTCTTCTGACAGCTTTTTTGAAGCAGGATAGGGCGAGCTTTTGAACCTCCCAATCTTCTTCTTGTTTTGTTTTAACGGCTTTTCTCCAAGCTCGGCGTGCCTCTTTTCGAAGGCTTGCTAGCTCAGAATTCCACCAAATGTTATCTTTCGTACGAAGCGACTTTCGCATAGGGCAAGCAGCTTCATATGAGTTAGTAATAACTGAATGAACCTTGTTTGCCAGCACATCAATGTCTTCTTTTGAGGAAGGCACTGGTACTGGTCGTAAAATTCGTTCATTTAACTTTTGTTCGAGTTCGTTTACATGCTTGTTCCAGATTTAGTTGAATAATTTTTGTTTTCTTTTATGTATTCATTTCTATCATCATATGTTTCAATTAACTCAGAATCACAAAAGTCTGAAAAAAAATCATTGTCAAATTTATAACAATTGATTGATTTTTTAATAGATTCAGATTCTATAATTCCATTTTGAATAAAAAAATGGATAATATTTATTTATTAATAACCACATAAAGGCATCTTTATAATTTTGAATATTGTTTTGTTTTTCTTCATCAATTTTTTTTGAAAAATATTTTTAGGATTAGGGTTTTTCAACAAATTCAGCTCTAAAATCAATAACAGATATTTGTCTCCAAATACCATTATCTAAGGATGGTATTTCTGGTGTATTATTACAAACTAAAACTAATTTAAATTGAGGTATAATTTTTTCTGCATCACAATATAAATTTCCTATATATATTTAATCATTTCCTCTTAATGTTTTAACAAGAGATATATTTAGAATTTCATTAAATTCGGGTTCCTGTGAAATTATAACTCTTTTTCCTTTTTTGTTTGCTAATTCAGGCGTTGCAGCAGAACTGCTTGGAAGTGATTTAACAAAAAACTGACTCGGAAAAATATCGTAATAATCAATTTACTAATGTACTTTTTCCGTTTGAACCCGATCCTTTCCAAATAAAAAATTTTTGTTCTTTTTGGTTTCTGTTTAAATAACTAGCCATTTGATAACAAATACTATTTCTATCATTATTATCAGGAAAAATTGAGCTTAAAAAAGCCGGCTTTTTTCTAACAAGGCAATGCTCTACACGGCGCACAAATTCATGCAAGGCAGTTTCCGTAGAAACTCCTGCACGAAATCCATACTGCGATGCAGAAAGCTTTGCCTGCACGTTATTGTCTTCATTAATATGATACAAAATTAGTCTTTCCAACCATTTCAGTTGAAAAGAAGTTAAAGTGATCATACGGAAGGATTTAGCTTCAAAATAGCTTTCCTTACCGGGTTTGGGGAGAAATATACCTGTGCCTTCTTTTCATGCCAATGGCACATAGCTGTGCCTCAGGCATGCTTGAAAAATGACGTAATATTCTTTCAGTTGATTCCAACCTTTCTGTAACAGCACAGGATAGAGCCCGTCTGGCCCTGGTGCTTTGAATGGTTGAAATTCGTTAATAGCTGCTTCCATACGATCAAATGAACATATGTTTGCAATCATTTCAGTGTCTTCAGGTCTCATGAATGGATTGTCCACTAAGTCGGACCTGGTTGCACGATTTTCTGTCTGCTGGCTACCCGGTGATAAGATATCCAGCAGATAGTTCAAAGTTTCTAGTGGAGACTTTGCGAATTCTCCGTTGTGTTTAATTACGTTGCTAATACGCACTGTTTTATTCTTTTGAATAATCTTAACCAGCCGAGCCGTTGGTGTTTGACTATTCATACTCTCTACAAAGCAATGCCATGAATCGCGTTTTGCTCTTCTGACAGCTTTTTTGAAGCAGGATAGGGCGAGCTTTTGAACCTCCCAATCTTCTTCTTGTTTTGTTTTAACGGCTTTTCTCCAAGCTCGGCGTGCCTCTTTTCGAAGGCTTGCTAGCTCAGAATTCCACCAAATGTTATCTTTCGTACGAAGCGACTTTCGCATAGGGCAAGCAGCTTCATATGAGTTAGTAATAACTGAATGAACCTTGTTTGCCAGCACATCAATGTCTTCTTTTGAGGAAGGCACTGGTACTGGTCGTAAAATTCGTTCATTTAACTTTTGTTCGAGTTCGTTTACATGCTTGTTCCAGATTTAGTTGAATAATTTTTGTTTTCTTTTATGTATTCATTTCTATCATCATATGTTTCAATTAACTCAGAATCACAAAAGTCTGAAAAAAAATCATTGTCAAATTTATAACAATTGATTGATTTTTTAATAGATTCAGATTCTATAATTCCATTTTGAATAAAAAAAATGGATAATATTTATTTATTAATAACCACATAAAGGCATCTTTATAATTTTGAATATTGTTTTGTTTTTCTTCATCAATTTTTTTTGAAAAATATTTTTAGGATTAGAGTTTTTCAACAAATTCAGCTCTAAAATCAATAACAGATATTTGTCTCCAAATACCATTATCTAAGGATGGTATTTCTGGTGTATTATTACAAACTAAAACTAATTTAAATTGAGGTATAATTTTTTCTGCATCACAATATAAATTTCCTATATATATTTAATCATTTCCTCTTAATGTTTTAACAAGAGATATATTTAGAATTTCATTAAATTCGGGTTCCTGTGAAATTATAACTCTTTTTCCTTTTTTGTTTGCTAATTCAGGCGTTGCAGCAGAACTGCTTGGAAGTGATTTAACAAAAAACTGACTCGGAAAAATATCGTAATAATCAATTTACTAATGTACTTTTTCCGTTTGAACCCGATCCTTTCCAAATAAAAAATTTTTGTTCTTTTTGGTTTCTGTTTAAATAACTAGCCATTTGATAACAAATACTATTTCTATCATTATTATCAGGAAAAATTGAGCTTAAAAAAGCCGGCTTTTTTCTAACAAGGCAATGCTCTACACGGCGCACAAATTCATGCAAGGCAGTTTCCGTAGAAACTCCTGCACGAAATCCATACTACGATGCAGAAAGCTTTGCCTGCACGTTATTGTCTTCATTAATATGATACAAAATTAGTCTTTCCAACCATTTCAGTTGAAAAGAAGTTAAAGTGATCATACGGAAGGATTTAGCTTCAAAATAGCTTTCCTTACCGGGTTTGGGGAGAAATATACCTGTGCCTTCTTTTCATGCCAATGGCACATAGCTGTGCCTCAGGCATGCTTGAAAAATGACGTAATATTCTTTCAGTTGATTCCAACCTTTCTGTAACAGCACAGGATAGAGCCCGTCTGGCCCTGGTGCTTTGAATGGTTGAAATTCGTTAATAGCTGCTTCCATACGATCAAATGAACATATGTTTGCAATCATTTCAGTGTCTTCAGGTCTCATGAATGGATTGTCCACTAAGTCGGACCTGGTTGCACGATTTTCTGTCTGCTGGCTACCCGGTGATAAGATATCCAGCAGATAGTTCAAAGTTTCTAGTGGAGACTTTGCGAATTCTCCGTTGTGTTTAATTACGTTGCTAATACGCACTGTTTTATTCTTTTGAATAATCTTAACCAGCCGAGCCGTTGGTGTTTGACTATTCATACTCTCTACAAAGCAATGCCATGAATCGCGTTTTGCTCTTCTGACAGCTTTTTTGAAGCAGGATAGGGCGAGCTTTTGAACCTCCCAATCTTCTTCTTGTTTTGTTTTAACGGCTTTTCTCCAAGCTCGGCGTGCCTCTTTTCGAAGGCTTGCTAGCTCAGACTTCCACCAAATGTTATCTTTCGTACGAAGCGACTTTCGCATAGGGCAAGCAGCTTCATATGAGTTAGTAATAACTGAATGAACCTTGTTTGCCAGCACATCAATGTCTTCTTTTGAGGAAGGCACTGGTACTGGTCGTAAAATTCGTTCATTTAACTTTTGTTCGAGTTCGTTTACATGCTTGTTCCAGATTTAGTTGAATAATTTTTGTTTTCTTTTATGTATTCATTTCTATCATCATATGTTTCAATTAACTCAGAATCACAAAAGTCTGAAAAAAAATCATTGTCAAATTTATAACAATTGATTGATTTTTTAATAGATTCAGATTCTATAATTCCATTTTGAATAAAAAAAATGGATAATATTTATTTATTAATAACCACATAAAGGCATCTTTATAATTTTGAATATTGTTTTGTTTTTCTTCATCAATTTTTTTTGAAAAATATTTTTAGGATTAGAGTTTTTCAACAAATTCAGCTCTAAAATCAATAACAGATATTTGTCTCCAAATACCATTATCTAAGGATGGTATTTCTGGTGTATTATTACAAACTAAAACTAATTTAAATTGAGGTATAATTTTTTCTGCATCACAATATAAATTTCCTATATATATTTAATCATTTCCTCTTAATGTTTTAACAAGAGATATATTTAGAATTTCATTAAATTCGGGTTCCTGTGAAATTATTACTCTTTTTCCTTTTTTGTTTGCTAATTCAAGGGTTGCAGCAGAACTGCTTGGAAGTGATTTAACAAAAAACTGACTCGGAAAAATATCGTAATAATCAATTTACTAATGTACTTTTTCCGTTTGAACCCGATCCTTTCCAAATAAAAAATTTTTGTTCTTTTTGGTTTCTGTTTAAATAACTAGCCATTTGATAACAAATACTATTTCTATCATTATTATCAGGAAAAATTGAGCTTAAAAAAGCCGGCTTTTTTCTAACAAGGCAATGCTCTACACGGCGCACAAATTCATGCAAGGCAGTTTCCGTAGAAACTCCTGCACGAAATCCATACTACGATGCAGAAAGCTTTGCCTGCACGTTATTGTCTTCATTAATATGATACAAAATTAGTCTTTCCAACCATTTCAGTTGAAAAGAAGTTAAAGTGATCATACGGAAGGATTTAGCTTCAAAATAGCTTTCCTTACCGGGTTTGGGGAGAAATATACCTGTGCCTTCTTTTCATGCCAATGGCACATAGCTGTGCCTCAGGCATGCTTGAAAAATGACGTAATATTCTTTCAGTTGATTCCAACCTTTCTGTAACAGCACAGGATAGAGCCCGTCTGGCCCTGGTGCTTTGAATGGTTGAAATTCGTTAATAGCTGCTTCCATACGATCAAATGAACATATGTTTGCAATCATTTCAGTGTCTTCAGGTCTCATGAATGGATTGTCCACTAAGTCGGACCTGGTTGCACGATTTTCTGTCTGCTGGCTACCCGGTGATAAGATATCCAGCAGATAGTTCGAAGTTTCTAGTGGAGACTTTGCGAATTCTCCGTTGTGTTTAATTACGTTGCTAATACGCACTGTTTTATTCTTTTGAATAATCTTAACCAGCCGAGCCGTTGGTGTTTGACTATTCATACTCTCTACAAAGCAATGCCATGAATCGCGTTTTGCTCTTCTGACAGCTTTTTTGAAGCAGGATAGGGCGAGCTTTTGAACCTCCCAATCTTCTTCTTGTTTTGTTTTAACGGCTTTTCTCCAAGCTCGGCGTGCCTCTTTTCGAAGGCTTGCTAGCTCAGAATTCCACCAAATGTTATCTTTCGTACGAAGCGACTTTCGCATAGGGCAAGCAGCTTCATATGAGTTAGTAATAACTGAATGAACCTTGTTTGCCAGCACATCAATGTCTTCTTTTGAGGAAGGCACTGGTACTGGTCGTAAAATTCGTTCATTTAACTTTTGTTCGAGTTCGTTTACATGCTTGTTCCAGATTTAGTTGAATAATTTTTGTTTTCTTTTATGTATTCATTTCTATCATCATATGTTTCAATTAACTCAGAATCACAAAAGTCTGAAAAAAAATCATTGTCAAATTTATAACAATTGATTGATTTTTTAATAGATTCAGATTCTATAATTCCATTTTGAATAAAAAAATGGATAATATTTATTTATTAATAACCACATAAAGGCATCTTTATAATTTTGAATATTGTTTTGTTTTTCTTCATCAATTTTTTTTGAAAAATATTTTTAGGATTAGGGTTTTTCAACAAATTCAGCTCTAAAATCAATAACAGATATTTGTCTCCAAATACCATTATCTAAGGATGGTATTTCTGGTGTATTATTACAAACTAAAACTAATTTAAATTGAGGTATAATTTTTTCTGCATCACAATATAAATTTCCTATATATATTTAATCATTTCCTCTTAATGTTTTAACAAGAGATATATTTAGAATTTCATTAAATTCGGGTTCCTGTGAAATTATAACTCTTTTTCCTTTTATGTTTGCTAATTCAGGCGTTGCAGCAGAACTGCTTGGAAGTGATTTAACAAAAAACTGACTCGGAAAAATATCGTAATAATCAATTTACTAATGTACTTTTTCCGTTTGAACCCGATCCTTTCCAAATAAAAAATTTTTGTTCTTTTTGGTTTCTGTTTAAATAACTAGCCATTTGATAACAAATACTATTTCTATCATTATTATCAGGAAAAATTGAGCTTAAAAAAGCCGGCTTTTTCCTAACAAGGCAATGCTCTACACGGCGCACAAATTCATGCAAGGCAGTTTCCGTAGAAACTCCTGCACGAAATCCATACTGCGATGCAGAAAGCTTTGCCTGCACGTTATTGTCTTCATTAATATGATACAAAATTAGTCTTTCCAACCATTTCAGTTGAAAAGAAGTTAAAGTGATCATACGGAAGGATTTAGCTTCAAAATAGCTTTCCTTACCGGGTTTGGGGAGAAATATACCTGTGCCTTCTTTTCATGCCAATGGCACATAGCTGTGCCTCAGGCATGCTTGAAAAATGACGTAATATTCTTTCAGTTGATTCCAACCTTTCTGTAACAGCACAGGATAGAGCCCGTCTGGCCCTGGTGCTTTGAATGGTTGAAATTCGTTAATAGCTGCTTCCATACGATCAAATGAACATATGTTTGCAATCATTTCAGTGTCTTCAGGTCTCATGAATGGATTGTCCACTAAGTCGGACCTGGTTGCACGATTTTCTGTCTGCTGGCTACCCGGTGATAAGATATCCAGCAGATAGTTCAAAGTTTCTAGTGGAGACTTTGCGAATTCTCCGTTGTGTTTAATTACGTTGCTAATACGCACTGTTTTATTCTTTTGAATAATCTTAACCAGCCGAGCCGTTGGTGTTTGACTATTCATACTCTCTACAAAGCAATGCCATGAATCGCAGTTTGCTCTTCTGACAGCTTTTTTGAAGCAGGATAGGGCAAGCTTTTGAACCTCCCAATCTTCTTGTTTTGTTTTAACGGCTTTTCTCCAAGCTCGGCGTGCCTCTTTTCGAAGGCTTGCTAGCTCAGAATTCCACCAAATGTTATCTTTCGTACGAAGCGACTTTCGCATAGGGCAAGCAGCTTCATATGAGTTAGTAATAACTGAATGAACCTTGTTTGCCAGCACATCAATGTCTTCTTTTGAGGAAGGCACTGGTACTGGTCGTAAAATTCGTTCATTTAACTTTTGTTCGAGTTCGTTTACATACTTGTTCCAGATTTAGTTGAATAATTTTTGTTTTCTTTTATGTATTCATTTCTATCATCATATGTTTCAATTAACTCAGAATCACAAAAGTCTGAAAAAAAATCATTGTCAAATTTATAACAATTGATTGATTTTTTAATAGATTCAGATTCTATAATTCCATTTTGAATAAAAAAATGGATAATATTTATTTATTAATAACCACATAAAGGCATCTTTGTAATTTTGAATATTGTTTTGTTTTTCTTCATCAATTTTTTTTGAAAAATATTTTTAGGATTAGGGTTTTTCAACAAATTCAGCTCTAAAATCAATAACAGATATTTGTCTCCAAATACCATTATCTAAGGATGGTATTTCTGGTGTATTATTACAAACTAAAACTAATTTAAATTGAGGTATAATTTTTTCTGCATCACAATATAAATTTCCTATATATATTTAATCATTTCCTCTTAATGTTTTAACAAGAGATATATTTAGAATTTCATTAAATTCGGGTTCCTGTGAAATTATAACTCTTTTCCTTTTTTGTTTGCTAATTCAGGCGTTGCAGCAGAACTGCTTGGAAGTGATTTAACAAAAAACTGACTCGGAAAAATATCGTAATAATCAATTTACTAATGTACTTTTTCCGTTTGAACCCGATCCTTTCCAAATAAAAAATTTTTGTTCTTTTTGGTTTCTGTTTAAATAACTAGCCATTTGATAACAATTACTATTTCTATCATTATTATCAGGAAAAAGTGAGCTTAAAAATGTTTTAATTCTAAGATTTGTTTTGATTTAAAATTAAAAACTTTCTAATCATAATTAGTTGTTAATGATATATATTCTTCAAATTTATATTTATTGAAATTTATTATTTTTTAAGTCATAAACACCATTTTCAAATCCAATTAATTTTTTATTATTATCAAGATGAAAATTATTTTTATAGAAATCTATTTTACATAAATCATGAATTGAAGAAATAAATGTAGCAGTTTTAATTTGTCTATAAGTTTTACCAATATTTTGACTTTAAGTGGTGAAATCAGTTTATACTAATTCAAGATCCACTGATTCTTTTATATAAAAGCTTTTGAATTGTATAAACAGTATTGCAGCCAGTTTATAACGAAAACTGATAGAAAGTTATGAAAGCGACCCCAGTGCAAGACTTCTTGATACAGTAGAATTTGCATAATTTGCCACTAGTCCAGTACTTTAGGGCCATCTTTTGGAGAAAAGGGGTACACGTTTGATTTTTGGCTATGTTGGACCTTGTGACACAACTTTCAATTTTAGTGGGTGCCGCGATTTTTTGGAGCACATGATCCCCCAAAATGGGGGATTCCCCCCCGGTCATCTTTTCACATATTTTTATAAATATATAGGTCGTTATGATCAATATTTTACATGTTTTGTTTATAATAGCAAGAAAACAATTAAGGCCAAATATAAATATTAAGCAGTTGTCGTGATGACGTCATTAAATGCCCATTTTGGTTCAATTTTGCATTGTTTTTATATTTTTTATCTTGTAAACTTGCTTTAAAATCTGAATAAAATATTATGCTAAAAATTATGGCTTTAAAATTTGTTTATCATGATGATGTCATCATGACACTTCAAATGACGTCATAGGTATAGACATGCGAACTATAGTTAAGCGAAAAGGGGCAATAAAAGCAAAAACGAACCATAATACTCAGATTACTTTATCTATCTGAAAGCAAGATAGGACGCTGTTTTGCATTAAAACGTCCAAGGTACTGTGATATCATGTGAGCAATGTTAAAAACATTAAGGTTCATAAGCTGACGTCACTACGCCCACAGCAATGAAATAAAATCTGGTTTTACAAACTTTACATTCAAATATAAAATAGACTGATGCAACCCGGTTATATTTTCGAGACACACCAATATAGAGTAACTGTTTCCATAGTTTCATTGCGGATCACATTGTAAATAAATCAGTTCAATGCTTATCTTTAAAGTCCTGACATGGAAGAGAAACATTAATAAGTTAAAATCGGTACTGGCTGAGAATTTATAAAAGCTAGTTAGAACTTAATGGGTACCAAAATACTTGCTTACATTGATATCCCAATTCCTTTTACAATATTTATTAGCTACGCAATACGCACATTATTATGAATATTTGCTGGTGTCACATTGAGCAAAGTGGCTGATTGAGCTGCAGCTGGAGCAGCATTTCCACAGCCTGCGAATACAGTCATTACACTTAGGCTTCATTCTCATCCAAGCCACATACTCGCAATATTGTATCCTTGAAAAATACTTTATTACTGTTTCTTGGGTCCCTGCAAGTAACAACTTCAATTGGAATAAATCAAAGCCCAGAGAGTGTACTGGAAGCTCAGGTAACTCACCATCTCGGTGGGTTCTTCTTACAGAACAGCCCAACAGAACTTTCAAAGAAACAAAACGATTGAACAATTAAGCTTAATAAAATTAGTGCTTGTTTAAATCTGTCATACATACAGTATAACAATCAATAACATTCTTCTAAAATGTCACAAAAGATGTTCAAGATGTAAAAGAATGTTAATGACTTCCGTCGTTATTTTAACTGCATAAAAACAATGCAATTAAAAGTAATTATTGCAACGCTTCGAGAAAGTCGAATACGTTCCTTTGAGAAAGTGCTGCCTCCATTGCATCAGACCGAGCATCAACAGTATTGCAGTTTTCATAGTTACGAGAACATAATCCTGTGCATTTGATACTTCTACTTTTGCATGCACAACGAAATGAGCAAAAGGACTTGCAGTTGCAGTGAGATGTAAGTATGTTTACGGACGTGGCCGGTGCTTCAGTAGTCCAAATTGGTTTCATCTCGCCACTTTCTGTCAGCTCCCATTCCCAATCTAATGGCGAAGGCAAATTTTGCTTCCTCATTAGGCAACTTCTCCACACTTTGGCTTGATATATGGATCTTCAAGTATGCTGATTAAGGGCACTGGAAGTTGGTGGTAATTTATCAAACGAATTACTGCAGGGGTACAACTGGTAGCGACATTCGTCAATGTCATTGGCAACACGCTTTTTGGCATACAATGCCATTACAAATTCTTGTAATTGATAGATTGAGGTAAACGAACTGGCCAAATTCAAGGAGATAAACATTTGGCAAAAATTTTCAACATTTCGCATCCAGCAAGTCTATGCCTTCTTTTTAGCAATACCAAGCATTGATGATACTGTATCACAACCTGTCAGCGCATAAAATAAAGGTAAACTGCGAGCTATAATGTCACAATGAGGTATTGCTGAAACAACTTGGTGTATTGGTGTAAAGCGGGTTCTTGACCCACAGCCAAACTCAATCCATAACCGTTCAAATCCCAAATCTTTAAAACAGAAAATCGTAATAATCACCACATCAGTGTCAACCGTTTTAATTATTGCATTGGATCTAGCGTGCTGTACATGCAGGAACAAACGAGTGTCTGCTTCTTCATGATCGCAAGGTGAAATATCAGACACATATTTGTCGGCAGTGTGACCGAATGGGTAAAGGCGTCGTTTTTACGGCGACCCTGATCGAATGATCTGGGTTCAACCCGCACCCTAGTCACATTGTTGCATCCTTGGATAAGACACTTTACAATGATTATCTCTGCTTGGTGGCTTTGAACAAGCGACAAATTTAGTGGACAAGAATAAATTCGAAGAAATCCACAGGAACATTGGATCATCGAAAACTCCTAAGCAGGTGTGGATTCCTCCAATCAACGAAGTAGTTGTTGTAATAAAAAGTGTGCGGATTGTTCAACAAGTTAGTGTCTGACACTGTCCGATGACAGAAAGATAAATATGCGCTACAACAGTATCCAGAAGATCCGTGTTGCTAAGAGCAACGTCCAAAGATGTAACTACTATAGTGGCAATGTTGGCAGAAATTGATGTAATGATGGCGTCTGCAATCATTTGAAACAGCGTTGATTTATTTTCTCCATTTCATAAAAACTTCGACCAACCACACTGCGAAGGAAGAAAAGCCTGTTTTGAAACTTCAACCCTGTAACCAATACCGCTTTTGTCTCTTGTGGAACCTTTGATACTCTTCTCAAGGTAAACGTCGAAAACAATATCAATGCGCTTGTAAAACGTAGCTTTTCTTTAAAATATGCGGGATTACAATATTTGAAATATATTCTTCGAAGATTGTGATATTCCCTTCTGGCTTTAGCATCTGAATTAGTGCTTAGCCATCGATGACATAAGTATCCGCTACTGGAGGTTGATATATGGGTTGCTTATGTTTCTCATCAATAGGGAGAAGGGTAGATTTAGTCGACCTTATGCAGCCCTTGCATGACAATGAGGCAGGATACGATTCCGCTTCATGCTTGAAGAAAAATTTCAAAGCTTCTGTCACTCGAATGTAACTCGAAATAAAGACCTTTTGCACTAAAGAAGCATTACGCCTAGACAATGTTATGGATGGCTTGGTGTTGTCCTCAGATTTTCGAAGCCTCCCAAACAAGTCCAACAGGGTTTTAGTGATTGGTTCCCAAAATGACTGAGTTTTATTCACAATTGCAGAAGAAACAAATGATTTGTGCTTAGCTGCTGCAGTATGTCAAAGTTGTAAAAGCTATTGAACACCTTCGTTATCTGCTACTTCTCGTGTACACATGGTTACAAGTTGCTTGGAGTTTTCTTCAAAAAGGTTGCCTCGGTCTTCAAATGCCTGCACCAAGCAGTCAAGTTCTTCGCGAAATCTGTCTTGGAAGCTTTTTCCTTCTTCATGATGTAACCAACTAAGCTTGTCATTACTCATGCCAAATTCTTTATGGAAATTTCTCGTCAATTCGAAAGGTTTAGGTTGCGTTACTAACCACCTTCTAAATGCTTCATCTTTTTGAAACAACTCAATGGTTCCTCCTTTTCCTTTGAAAGTGGCATTACACTGTTCATGATTTTGATCCAGCGCTATGGCAGAAAATTGATTACGAGATTTCGTCACAACAAAGTTGCCTTGAGCAAACTCCAATTAAATCAGAGCCACTTTCTTCTTAAGTTTCGATGTCACGTATATGCACCGGGGCCCAACGTGCATAAAGATGGTGATTCAATGCGAAGAACCAAGGGCAGAGGATTTTCAAGCTTTTGACATACATCTTCCAATTACGAGTTCGGATGGATTTGATAAAAGTAAGTACAATAGCTTTCAATTCTTGAACTAAATTCCAATAAAAAAACATTGGAGACGACTGCAACATCTCATTGACCCAAGTCCCTTACGGTCGACTTCGCACATTTTGCAACCTTGAATATTATACGAGGTCTGTTCAAAAAGTATCCGACTTTTTTGTATAAAACACACAACACAATGAATTTTGAGAATTTTATTCAATCGCCTTCAAAATATTCCTTGGTGGTGCACACACTTTTCCCAGCGCTTCTGCCACTTCTGAAAACACCTCTTGAACTCCACCTCCGCAATGCCTTGAAGCTCCTCCGTCGATTTTTTCATAATGTTTTCTCTGGACTGAAATCGTCTCCCTTTCAGAGTTAGTTTTAGCTTGGGGAACAGCCAGAAATCACACGGAGCCAAGTCGGGAGAGTAAGGCGCCTGTCTAACAAGTGGCATGTTGTTTTTGACGAGAAAAGCTTGGATCACATGTGCGGTATGAGCGGGGGCATTATCATGGTGGAGCTGAAAATTCTTTGCTGCCCACATGTCTGGCCGCTTTCTTCGAACAGCATCTCGAAGACGACGTAGAACCTTTAGGTAGTATTCTTTGTTGATTGTCTGGCCTTCTGGGGCGTACTCATGATGCACGATGCCACGGGAATCAAAAAAGCAGGTCAGCATCACTTTCACATTGCTGCGAACTTGCCGAGCTTTTTTTGGTCGTGGTGATTCCGGATGCTTCCACTGCGAAGATTGAAACTTGGTTTCTGGATCATAGCCATAAACCCAAGTCTCGTCATCGGTGATGATGGTCTGAATAAATTCTGGGTCATGGTTTGCACAATCAAGCATGTCCTCAGCAATTTCCTTCCAGAGTTCCTTCTGTTGCTCCGTCAGCAACTTTGGAACAAACTTAGCAGACACTCTCCGCAGGTTCAAATCCTCAGTTAGTATGGTATGAACTGAGCCTGCACTTATTCCCACTTCTCCAACAAATTCCTGTATCGTTACACGACGATCCTCCAGCACTTTTTTACGCACCTTATCCATCACCTCATTATTTCGGCTTGTGGATGGCCTCCCTGAGCAGTGATCACTCTTAACGGATGCACGGCCATCTTTAAAGCGCTTAAACCACTGTTTTATCTGAGTTGGGCTTAAGGCATTGTGTCCAAAAGCTAATTGAATCTTTCGATTTGTTTCAGCTTGATTATCACCAAGTTTTTGACAAAACTTGATGCAATACCACTGTTCAATTTTTTCTGTTATTGCAACGAAATTTGCTGAAAATTAAAAAACCGACGAACACATGCGAGGCACCTGCATTAAATACTTCACAGAAAGAGAAAGGAATGACGAAACGGCTTGAAAAGCTTCACGATTACGCATGAATGTACGTGTGTGCTACCACGCGTCGCACGAGCGATTCGCTCATAATTTGTTGGCGAGAGAGAAAAAAGTCGGATACTTTTTGAACAGACCTCGTATATCTTTGCGCACAATGTATCTCATGCAGCCTACTGTATAGGTAAAGTGTATATGTCATCTTGCAACTATACTTTTCTAAAATGTAGATATACAGTACATCACATCTATAGAAAATAATTGTTAGTTTTAGTTTATTATACTTGTGATGGCAGGAATATATAATTCTCCCTTCAAATGCATGGACTAAAGACCGGAAGACACCATTAGAGTACCTGAGGACCATACTTCTGCCTTTTTGGTAGCCTTACTGCCTTGTGAATAGTGTTCGGTTTATAGTAAAATGAAAATAAAAGTGATTCAAAACTGCTATAATGGCATTATATTTGTGTTTAAACCAATCAGTGTACTAGAATGCGTGATGGAGATGCGTTGCATTTTGTGTTAAAATCTATACAGAAGAAAGTTGTTATTACAATTCAACGTTATTGATGATGTCATCATGACGTCACTAATGTAAGCTATGCATGCATCTTGTTTCAGAAAACGACAGTAAGTGTCATAATTTGTTCTTGTGAACTTTGTACAAAAAACAGACGACCAAAAATGGAAAAAATCACGAAAATATGAAACAAAATCGTCGTTGATGACGTGATCGTGACGTCATCAATCACGTAATTTGTTTTCACACTGAAACGGAGATGTGTTCTTGATATAATAGTTGTAACATAAAAAATAATAACCACACTAACACAAAAATGCGTGAAAATAGAATAAAACATGATTTGAGGCGAATCCCCCAATTTGGGGGATCATGTGCTTCAAAAAGTCACGGCACCCATTAAAATCGAAGATGGGTTCAATAGCTGCAACATATCCAAAAATCAAACGTGTACCCCTTTTCTCCGAAACCTTTCGATACTTTGCCCTAAGGTACTGGACTACACCTCAAGAGGATTAAAAAAAAAGACATAAATCAGGTGAACGGATAAAAACTCCATAACGGCCTCTTTACTTGGGTGAAGTATATTGTTGAATACAATGTAGGTTTATTGCTGTGTATAAAGCGATAAAGCTTACGTACTTAGATCTTTTATTTGACATTGATTTTCTATAACTTCACTCTAAAAGTGATCTTAAAATGAAACGCTATACTTACTGGGTAGTTGTTAGTGTTTGGATTAACCGAAAAATTAACCGTTTGAAAATTTAGAACTATTAATCGGTTAATTTTGCAAATAGTTAACCGGTTAATTTTGCAACAACTAACCGAAATCTCAAACTGCAAAATTCACCATTTTTGATTAATATTTATTCAAATTCCAATGCAGTTATTTCATATTTTACACTTTTTCCTGAGTTTTGTACCAAGCCTTCAGGAAGACAAGTGCATCAAGCATTTTGTCACTCATTTTGGCACATTGTTTGGTCAAAATTTTGCCAGTAATTGAAAAGATTCTTTCACTTTCAACACTCGTTGGTGGTATTGACTCCAATGCATCCATAAGAAGATCTAAGTTTTTACGTCGCTTTCCAGATGCTTCATATGCTAGCATGTCCTTGGCAATGCTCTTGTATTCATCATCACTTCCAGTTTTTTGCGTTGTTGCTAAAAGAATAGACTGTTCAAGTTGATTTTCCAGCTTCTCCTTGTGCATTGCATTGTCATTTACATCAGTTTCTCTGCTGCCACCATCATTGTAAGGGTCACTGTGATCAGGCCGATACAAGGGAACAATCGTAACATCAGAGATCTGGCACATTTTTGAATATTTAAACGTGTAGGCATTGTAAAGGGTTCATTATCATGCTGGGTAAGAGTACTTGGACAGCTCAAGAAGCGCATCAAGCTGACTACATTTCTTTGGTGTCTCTCTTGAACGCGTTTTAGAATCGCAAGATAGAGTGCTTGAGACAGCCAATTGTGGTTATGCTGTTGAAGTTACTCAAGAAGGAAGTGAAAAATGCCTTCCGTTACCAAAAGAGTAGCATCCCTTCTGCAGAGAGCTTCAGCTGCCATTTTAACGGGTTTTAAGGACTTTTCGATCATCTCCAGTGTGTCAAAGTCTTGGTCAGTGATGATAAAGTCATTGTGTAGATCACCCAACGTTTGAATGACTGATTTCTTAACTTTTAGAATAGTTTCAATCATGGTGTAGAGAGATTTCCACCTAGTACGGCAGTCCAGTTTCAATTGCAGCTCCTTGCCAATTTCTTTCTTGATCTTCTTTTGCTAAGCATCATTTTGTACAGGTGATTTTCTGAAGAATCGAATAACTTCACGTACCTTTTTAACGGAGGTGGAGTCTCGAGGACGTCCTTGGCCTCGTCCCCAGACCCCCAAAGCCTCTAGTGGCTGGGGGCCCCACCCCCAAACCCCCGTCTGTGATACATTTGAGTTACACTAGAATTCTCAACACGTTCCCAAAGTTAGATATTTGCATTTTTCAACTATTAGTTTAAGCCCTCTTTCTTTGCAAACTCCTGGTTATGTGCAAACAGGCAACAACGATTTCAGATCTTTCATCCTACGATATCTTTGCCCCGCAAAAATTTCCTCTTTGGAAAAATTTTGATGACGTCATTTCATGTGATTTGTGGTTTAGATCTTCCTTAATCAAAAATTTTGGGTATGCCAATGAATTGGAGATCGCCTGAAAAATATTTTTGAAGGCCTTTTTTTTAGGAGAACGCTTGCGCCTGTGTCCTTGGTCTTGGCCTCGAGCATTCCTGTCCTTGGCCTCGAGAGGTTCTGTCCTCGGAAAGGCTGTCCTTGGCCTTGGCCTCGAGCCTTGTGTCCTCGACTCCACCTCTGCTTTTTAATAATACCTGCCAAATCACTCACAAGTTCAAGTTTAAGCTCTTCTTGAACATTAAAGTCCTCTTCTTCAGCAGGAATCAGATCGTCTTCACAGGTAAGTTCTTGAAAACTATTATCATTGGTCTCGTCAGGTCCAGGAGCTTGAATATAAGCCTTTGTTTTATACAATACTTCAATGACAGCAAGATGCATACCATGAGCCAAACAAACTTGATGCTCAGCAAGAATTTCGTGTCCCATTTTTAGCATCATTGCAGCTCCATCTGAAACCATGGCTACAATATGACTGTCCCGTGAAACCTTGAACTAAGTTTCTCAAAAGCTTAGTGGCACAAGCTTCATTTAAAGATCCATCAATGCTTACCAGTCCAAGGCTATAGTATTTGTCCTTAGGGTGAAGATTCACGCTGGCAAGCCTCCTGTTTTTGATCGAAGTGTATTCATTAAGTGATGCAGAAAACCGCTTACCACACTGAATCATTGCTTCAATTTCTTTGACCATGTCGTGTTTCTTGTCATTGGTAAACATGAGCACCATCTTGGCCACAGTTTTAGGGTCACGAGGAGTTTGCAATCCCTGCAAAGTCAACGATTTACGAATGAATGAGCTGTTGGCAATTGCATGAAATGTGAACCCATCTTTTGCCGCCAATTTAGCCATCACTTCTTCAACAGACTGCTTCTTGACAAAGGCAGTAATTTTAGATTGTTTGACCTTTTTGGCAGGTGGTTCTTCTTTTTGGTCCTCAGATGCTGGAATATGAACTTTGTGAATTTTGATGAGGTGATATTTCCTAGTACTAGTTGACGTCTTGATTTCATGACCACAGATGTCACACTTCGCAGAGTTTTTCTCAGCAATGGCTGTAAAATGCTTCCAAACTGGCGATCGTCCCATTATTTCTATGATTTTGAACACACTCTTAGTAGGCTACAGTTTTAAAGACTCCAACTAAATAACTTACTCTTCACTCTTAGTAGCAGAACTAGCAATAAACTTACAGTGTGAAATTAAGAGGTCTTATCACTTTGATGTCTTAAAGTGTTTTATGACGTCGTAAAATCGCAACGCGAATCTCTACGCATGTCTTAATGTTTGTGCATTGCGCAACTGTGCATGCCGTACTGCAAATATGATTGTCGAATATAAGCTTGCCTATTTAGACAAATCAAGCTTTTGACGAAAATGAAGAAACACTACAAACAAACGATTATGCAGATCTGACTTTATATTCAGATTCTGAAACGGCATTTGAAAAGATGAAAAGAGTATTTTATTTTACATAAAGCGTAAGGTTCCGCTTTGCCACGAGACAAGCGTTTTTGCTTATCATTCACACTAATCATTTTGGGATGATAAGAATTTAAATAAAAACTATTAAATGTGGTACCTGTGAAAGTTTTGAATTGCCTATCTTATCGTTCGTAAAAGTCAGATTGAACGCGAAATATATTGCACAGACGATGGAAATATACGCGCAGCAAAACTATAGAAGTAGCCGGCACCAGTGTGCATACTCTCGATATGTACATGGCACTTAACCGGTTAACCAGTTCAGAAATTTTTTCGGTTAATTCCAAACTATAGTAGTTGTGAATCAAATACTTTTCTACTCTGATATGTTTTTTACGGCCTCTTTACTTGGGTGAAGTATATTGTTGAATACAATGCAGGTTTATTGCTGTGTATAAAGCAATAAAGCTTACGTACTTAGATCTTTTATTTGACATTGATTTTCTATATCTTCACTCTAATAATAATCTTAAAATGAAACGCTATACTTACTGGGTAGTTGTGAATCAAATACTTTTCTACACTGATATGTTTTTTTGTGTTGGAAGATAGAGAATGGACATTCCAAAAACAATTTCTGTGCATTCCAAAAACAATTACTGTGGAATTCCTGAAAGACTAGCAAAAAACACTCTGACTCTCTGATTTTGTTATGCGGCTTTTGGTACAATAAGATTAAGTTGGTGAGCATAACAATGAACAAAATATGCATTATTGTAGATTTCTTTCAATCTAGCTTGAACTCCCCTGTTAACTCCACTCAGTACAGCTGCCCCGTCATAGGTTTGTGCAACTAGTTTCTCGGGCTTCTGTCCAATTAAAGCCTCAAAGGTGTTAGCTCAGCTTCCACCAAACTAGCCAAGGTTTCCTCAGTCAAATCAACGGGGTTGAAAAAAACAAACCTCTCTACTGGCTTGTCTTTTTTCACATATCGAAATGTAATAACCAGCTTTGATTTTTCTGAAATATCAGTGGTTTCATCGATCATCACAGCAAGAAATTCAGAATACTTGATTTCATTTTGTATTTCTTCTCTGCACACTTCAAACATTGAATTCAAATTTTCATTTTGGACTGCTTTAGATATCCGCTTGAAAAGACTGTTTGGCTCAAGGTGAGATTTCAAAGCAGAATCAAATTGAGACACTAGATCAACTAAACCACAAACCATGCCAGGGTTTGTAGAGCAGATAGACTCATCATGCCCTCTTGAAGGCAACTTAAACATTTCACAGAATTTTGTGTTATCAATTAATTTTGACAAAGTGTTTCGATTTTTTACAACTCTTTTAGTATGTCGAGCAATAGCAATTTCTTGACCAGTATTCAGCTGAGTAGCAATATTGGCAGTTCCCAAGTAAGATAAATCTACAACATTGTTTGTACGTTTAGTTGAACTTTCGTGCATTTTGATGTATTTCGTTGCAAATGATTTAAATCTTTAAATTCAACACTGGTCCGAACTGATTCACCTCCATATAGCAAACAAGGAAAACAATTAGTATCAATAAAGCATTAGTATCAGAGCAGCCAGTTAACCAATTATGCTTTTCATAAAGATCACGATTAAATTTTCTATTATACCTTTTTCCTTTACTTGAAAAAGATGATTTAAGTTTCGCATCAGGACAATGCCTTCCTTTTTGTTTTATTGTCAGTTTTTCAGCTAATGTCAACCAAAGGAATCTTTTGCCTTTTAAATAGGCAACAGTATTATTTAGGTCTATTTTAAAAACTCGTATGTAAGCAAGTAGGCCTAACGATGAAATATCCTGTAGAGTAAAATAATATGACAATAGACCACTACTATTGAAGGTTGAGGCTAAGAGGCTATTCTTACAGTACTCTGGGTATGCCAAAGGTTTTGTCACAAAGGCTTAAGGTATTGGAACCCTGAAACATCAACCTAACTCTACGTGTTTGAATGTTACACCAAACAGCCCAAAGGTGCACCAAGGCCCACCTAACTTTGGCATCTACTCTTGTTTCCATCCTACGGTAAATTCCCACGTGAATGACGTTTCATTTCCTGTTTTTTTTTTCTCAAGACCTCATTTCTGGTTCAATTTTAGAGCAGCACCAGCAGTGCTGCCATTTATAATATTAAAAAGTTAAAACAGTCTGTTGTTTGATCTGGTTTCAATTGCGGAAAATTGATAAAGCTTTGGTGATAAAATATTTAGTTTTAACTTTACTGTGGCCCAACTTCAAAGTGGTGGTGCTGCAGCTCCACAGCACCAATAGACGAGCCGCCACGAGGCCCTGCTGTACTGTTCCAAATATTCTAAGTTGGCTACTTCCTCTGTGAAAATTTTTTCAAGCTTTGCTAGCTTTTCATAAGCACATTTGAGAACTTCCTTTTGCTTTTGGTTGGTGTTCAGTAGGCTATCATATTCCTTCTTTAGATTGTCGTATTTCTAGTAATAAAGTCTTTTGATGCCTCAATATCTTTGACTTCTTTTTTCAAAGTTTCGATCTCTTTAATTAAAACCTTAGTTTTCTTTTCAACCACCTCATTTATCAGTTTGTTTATTGAATTTCGTAAAGTTTCATTTTTTGATACAAAGCTGTACAAGCCTTTGTTCATTGAGGTTGGGCTTGCCTTGTTTCTTTTCAGATTTCTCTTGCGACATTTTCTGATTTTTCAGAGATCTAATGAACGAGGCTAGGCTATATCGGTACGGGTACGGTACGTTGGTACGCTGTTTAAATTTGCCTACTCCAAAAAAGTTCCGCACCAAAATTCAGCTAAAAAGGGAACCATAAAATATGTTTTGTGTTGCGCAATGTGCACTTTGTGCAATTACAGGTACTTAGTTGGATAGGCTACTGCCATACCGGTAACGTGATCTGTTCTACAGGGTGTCTCAATATAAACGTGACCCATTCATTTGCTTATATCTGCTGAAGTAAGCAGAAAAGTTTAAAGATTTTTAGTTTTTCTCAAAGCTCATGTGGTAACAATCAAAATCAGCATTAACTCAACAAGTCATCACAAAAAATTCAACTTTTACAGAACATGTTCTATATATCTGCCTTTACGCTGTAAGCATACTTGGAGCCTTCGAGCAAAATTGTCAATAACCCTGACGCATTCTTCCTTTTGTATCCCACGAATCTGGTGAGTTATGGCCGTCTTCAGCTCTGCTATTGATTTTGGATTGTTTTTATAAACATTGTCTTTCAAAAAACCCCAAAGATTAAAGTCTGGGTGGTTCAGATCTGGTAAGTGTGGTGACCACTCCTGTACACGTCTTCTGCTGATCAACCAATCCGAAAAGTGATGATCCAGCCACTCCATGGTGAGGTTTGCTGTGTGAGGAGTTGCCCCATTTTGTTGAAACCTTTGCTCTTCTCTTTACAACCCACCACGAGCACAAAGAACCCTCCAGAACCTATTGAGCAACACATCGTAACGATCTTTAGTGACAGTGAGCCCATCATCATTCTTGAACCAAAATGGTCCGATGATTCCATGCTTTGAGATTGCCTTGCAAGCCGTGCACTTGACATAGTGTAGCGGTCTTTGCAGCACTTCATCTGGCGGATACGATCCCCAGAAGACCGAGTTCTTGAGTTCTTGCTATTGACGTGACCAAAGAGGGAGAAGTGTGCTTTGTCACTGAACCAGACGTTATTGAGAAAATCTGGTTCAATTTCAATTTTGCTTTCAAACCACTGGCACATCTCGACATGTTTTTCCATGTTCTTTGACGTGAGAGCTTGTTCGATCTGAATCCTGTATGGATAGTGTTGAAGGTCCATCTTTAGGATTCTGTGGACTGATACACAACAAAGCCCTATCTCTTGGCTACGTTTTGTAATAGAGTTTTTTGGACTTATACCAACGGAATGTCTCACAGCCTGCGCGTTTTCTGGAGATCTTGCTGTCAATGTTCTGTCGCTGGTGGATGGTTATCCTTTCTTTGTGGAGTTATTTAATGATCCAGATTCTGTAAATTTTTTTACCCAAAGGCTAATTTGAAATTTATGGGGATAGTTGTTAAAATTAAAGCGTCTGCGGTATTTGGGCTGCACTGATTTGAACGATTTTGCCTCCAAATAGACTGTAACGCAAAATGTCTTTTCTTCCATTGACCGTGACATTTTTTTTACTGATTTTGAAATGTTGTGCTATCTATAAACCCTGAAAAACCTAGAGCGATATCATTAATATTGACGGAGATATTAACTCTCAAATGGGTCACGTTTATATTGAGACACCCTGCACAAGCCTATGCACAGTGCAGCAAGCTTTCTACAACCAACAGAAATTTAATTTCCTGATTAATTTGTTAAAATCTGGATTAAGGCTATTTAGACAAAAGTTGGCAAGGTACTGTTGTGAGGTTGTAAGCTATGGTACGTGGTGTAGGCTAGCTCTGAGCTAGACCAGCAAAAATAGTATTGTTAGGAATTTCCTGCATGTTAACTCTAGAAAATTCAAAAACTTTTTAACATTGGCCCATCTACTGTTAACTGCTGGTTAAGCGGCTACAATGTTCATACTATTGAAAACATCATGACCATTGGTAACCTGGCTTCATGCAAGCCTGTAACTTGAAGCTGTAGCAGTGTAAATTTTTAAAGTTACTTTGCAAGAAAAGCATGCGCAATGCATCAACAATTTTATTAGTAAAGATCATATTAGTATACCTAGGTTACTGTTCCTTGTTTGTGTTGTTGTTAGCTTGTTACAATTTGTAAATATTTGTAAAAATCTTGTAAATAGTTTGTGTAGTGCCTATACAGGTAAAGCAGCCATGCTATAATTCTGCTTTTTGGTTTGTATTCTATTGTTAGTGAGCATGTTATAACGTATATCGTTTTTGCTGCTTCTACCTTTTCCTTGATGTTTTGCTAGTTTTTGTGTTGTTGCTTTGTTGTTTTGGCGGTCGTGGAATAAAATACAAACTAACTAACTTAACTGAATTAGCTAACTAACAAAAAACTAAACAAACACTGTTAGCACTTTTTGAAACAACTTATTTTAGTAGGTCTAGGCCTACTGCCAAAGTCGGTTATAGTTATAGACTTTCTGCAAGGTATAACAAGGCACTTTGGATTGCCCTTTTGCCACATCACATTCTTCACTTTTGACGATAAAACACCTAAATTCATATAAGCTGTCCATTTGGATTAAACGTTTCCTTTTAGGCAGTTAGTTTTTGGCTTAAGGTCAAAAAACCTAAGATTTGCGCCCTGCAACTACGCTTCTTATCCGTTTGTAACAATAAAACTTGACCTAAAATAAAAATACAGAAGCATATGGCATTATTTACCGATAAAATCAACAAACAACATCCTCAGACTTCTTATTTCCAAGCATTTTACTCAAACGCTACTTTGTATCTCCAGACTCAAAACCGTGATTTTGAAATTACTTTGAGCTTCATGATTTCCCGCCAAATTCCGTCCGCATGACTTATTTACGGATTTTGCCATAACTGCACAAACTGCCTCGCTGATTACGAACTCAAAATTCCCCTACTTCAAATGCTGTTTCTGTATATTTTTGATCTAAAGGGGGAGCTGCGAAAACAGCAGAACAGCTGGCAGTGTTATTGGAATGAATTGCATATTCCGTTTTTGATTTTTTGTGTTTTTTAGTGTTTTGTTTTTCAGAAGTTACTTGAACTTGACTTGAAACATTAAGTTTTTTTCACGGCTGTGAGGCAGCACCCACCTCACATATCATATGTTTGTTTTTTTTGTTCAACGATCAAGCAAAATGAATTAAAATTTTCACATTTTTTATTTTTTTAATTGAAATTTTAAAAAGATTTAGTTTGTTTTTTGGTTGGAGGTGCTGCAGCACATACGAGAAGCGAGCCGCCTCTGCCAACGGCGCTAAAGCGTCCTGTATAGTTGAATTGTTGGTATACTTTTATATAAGCAACGTATTTTTGTCCGGTTTCAAAAGCCTTTTTGCTTGTCTTTTTTTTTTTTTGTCAATCTCCAGAAGTGCGTAGTTGCGCGTTGAGCATGATTTTGAAATATCGCTCTGTTTTAGTGCTTGTGAAGAATCTGTGTTGTATCTATTCTCCTTAATTTATATTGGTGCTTGCTGTAGTTTTGATGGTGACGAGTATCGTTTACGTTTGGTGTTATTGTGCTAAATCTCATTTTTGTGTATTACCGAAGTCGACGGTGCTAGGAGGGGAGGGCGGCGTATTTACTACCTTATGTCCGTAGATTGCGGAAAAAGATGTTTTCTATGTACGTTGTGATCTTTAACATACAGAACATTTGGGAATGTGGCAAGCAAACTGTATTCGGACCTAAAGCTTTTTCAATGAACATTTTCCATAAGTTGTACGCGTATACGTTATGCTTTTGCTATTGGTTAGCAGAGGTGGAGTCCTCCAGGACACATTTTGAAGTTCTTGGCCTTAACCTCGAAGGTCAAGTCCTTGGCCTCGAAGCCTCAAGTCCTCGAAAATTGCTCTGTCTTTTTGAATCACTGTTTTTTGAATCGTAAAAATTTTGTAGATCGCCTGAAAAATGTTTTTGTCGACCTTTCGTTTTGGAGATTACCTGAAAAAAAATTTTTTTGAAAACTTTTTTTTTTTGAGAACACTTGCGCCTGTGCCCTTGGTCCTTGGCCTCGAGCCTTGTGTACTCGACTCCACCTCTGTTGTTTAGTGTCGTCGTATTTGCTTACAATTTTTGTATATTATTGCTGTTACCGGATTCGTGGAATACAAATTTTTTTACGGAATATCAATTATTTTGTTGTATTTCTTGCCACTCCGACTCGTTTGTATATTTCAATTCCGAATCGGTTTTTGTGGAGCAGATTTACTCTTTACGGTCTTTCATTAGCTCCTTTCATGGCGTACTATGATACAGGCCAAGTCATCGTGCGCACTCAAGTCGAAACTGGAGGCGAACATTTTAACGCTGCTCTTAATAGAATGAACGCTTTAAAGCTACCAATCTTCGTATGTTTTACAAAATTTGCACATAGTTCCCAATCTCGGTATCGTTGTGATGTTAATGGTTAAGAATTCAACGATGGCGTAATACGATATTTTCTTTTGTTGTTTTAACATGATGCATAGTAATCCAAAGCCATACTACTATGTTATTGTTTACGCAATTTACCTTCAAAAAAAAACGTCTTACTCTGTATACAAATATTAGCGTTTTCAGATAGTCTCGAATATTATGACTTTAATGTTTAATATTAATAAAAACGAATTTGATACCGTAATAATGGCATCTTTGATTAATATTTGAGCTTAGCATCTCATGCTATGCAAGAATTGCAAGCTTTGAATCGCAGTTACGGAGATAAAGAAAAAGCCGCAAAGCTAGATAAAGTGTTAAATATGCTTAACATAATTAACATATAAAAGGTATAATATGCCAACGAAAACAACTGTAATTTAATGCAACTTGGCAGTTGGCTGGGAACTACACTAAATTCGCTTCTGATTGTAGCTTCAGACTTTGCCAAAAATTGCATTTACCTCAAAATTGTTGTTGTTGATCTTTATTGGCTGCTGCTGCTTAGCTTTAAAATTTTCTGACGAGGTTCTTTAGTAGATTTTGGCAAATAGAGGGAGCAGTAGTTATTGAAAAAAATATTGGAAAGTCTTAAAAGGTAGGTGTTTTTAATATTCAATTCATATAGGTCGGAAATAGTTTGCATCACTTTACATAATGACTTTCTGCAGCAATGATTGGCTACTTCATGAAACATAACTGTAAATGACCCATCGGCAAACAGAGTCTCCAGGAACATGCAAACCACCTCTATTCAAATATTCCGTAAAGGAGCCATACTTGTAGTAAAAGTGGCTGTCTTCGGTGTCACTGTCACTTTTATCTTTGGCAGTGACATATCCACCAATGCACACCAGTCCCATCATTGAATCTTTTGAAATAGATGCCTGCATATCTGGTAAACAATCCATAATATCGCACATCTTTTCGTTTAATACAAAGCAGCATTTTTCGCAGCAGTGGCCCGTTTCCATTTGACGCAACTCAGCAGCAGCAGTTTCGCTTATTCATTTTTTTCATTTATTTAATTTTGCTTCGGAAATATTGACCTTTTCCAGAATTTGTTGGACTGTAATGAAATAAGTACCGCCGGATCCTTGCCGAAGCTTGCTGAATTCTTTTTCTAATGGATCAGTTGAAAAATTTCCTAGCATAGCATACGAAAAAGCTTTGAGTTGAAGGAGGTGTTCACTGAGCTCTACAAGTCCGTGGCATGTATGTGAAACGCATGTTGCCGTGTCTTTGGTCAAGGACTATATTCTTTTGCCTCCGCAGGTGCTCATGATTTGAATCATTCAATTAAATTGGTTCAGTGTTCGGATTGTAGCATCTCAGGAAGAAGAAATGATTTCTTTTAAGGGGTCAGGTAGCATATCTTGAATGGACATTTACGATTTTCCAAAACTTTACTACCGCTTCAAGAAATATGATGGTACCACTAACGCTTTTGAATTCGGGGTGGGATTTCAAGGCCGATATAGTTTTATCACAAAATACTCTTAAACATATAGCCACTTTTTGTCTTACAATTGGGGTAGGACAAACAGCTTCATAAGTAAGTCGGGACATTTTTACTACATTGTTGCTTTCATAGTAAAAAAGTGCCTTGATATCGGACCATTTAGTTGTGTGCTTTTCACCGTTAATACAAAACTCCAGCTCTTGAGTGGATTCAGTGATCCAATTGTTTCTAATATTCTTTAAAAGATGCACATAATCATACAAAAGAAACAAATCGTCTTTCGTACGCCAAGGATTTACGGTGTCGAATTTCTTAAAAAATTGCTGGTTCACTCTGTTCCCATCACAGACCACTGCCTTAACATTTGCTCCTGCTTGTTTCAAGTTACTCAGCAACATGTTCGTTTGCTCAAAAAGAAAGTCAGCTCCCAATTGTCAGACAGGTAACATCTTACACAAGAACTCTGTACTTCCTAACATACAGACAACCATATAGCTTAGCACAGTGTTAGCCAACAAATCGGGGTTGTTGATAGCTTGACCAAAAATTTTACCGCCATGATACTGTAGCATAGATTTAACATAAACTTCGTCCAACAATAAAATGCAAGTTCTTTGTTTGTCTGGTAAATTGGAAAATATTCTGGTGTAAAAAGCAATGTCATCGAATCTTCTAGATGCTGAGGTCATTCGAGTTAAAGTTGAAATACTCGGTAGTTGTGAATCCTTGCTAAGACGGTGATAAGAGGTTCGTGACAAAGCAAAGTACGAAAAAGCTCGTACTATGATAGAGTTAGAGTACTTTTTTTCTCCTAGTTGTTTCACTCCCATTGATTGAGCTTGCCCGTGCAGTACTTCTTCTTTCCAAGTCGGAGGTGATGAGTGCAAGAAACGCACTGCTTCTTCCACTTGAGACCATCGTGTGAACTGCACTACTCTGTTTCGTGAAAGAGATGTTACGCTACACCGGATGCCTGATCGATACGCTTGAAAATGCATATTGTGGTTAATTTGTAACATATATTTGAAAATGCCTTTGCCTTCTAGCATGTCCTGAGATTGCAGCCATGTTTCTTTATCTGTTGTACCAATTTTTAAAGGGCACCCGAAGTCGTAGAGTGAAATTTGTGTCTTAAAAATATCATAGCTGCAAGTTTTATCTTTTTCGTTAAAGAGGTTCATCTCGTCCGGTAGTTGGCATCTTACTTCCGCAGAGGACCGCTTGGTCGGTCTTGGAGAAGGGATTTGGGCGGCACGTAAACTTGGTTTCACACACAAAAAAACAGATGGAGGATTTAAAGGTCTTTGTTTGCCGTATTATGAGATAGTTTCATATTCCAGAGGCCAGTGCCTTTCGCATACAACAGTATTTTTGGTATCGGGAATATTGTCTCTGGGAATTACACGTAGCCATCGGGCTCTTTCGTCTTCGTCAGCAGGCAATCGAAATACTTTTTCTTTTGATTTGCTATCATAATTTCCATTGCAGTTTGTCACGCAACATATTCTACCCATGATCAATTAAACTGTTTGCACTAACGCTACCTATACTTTTCAGAAACGGGAGTAACAAATAAAGCAAACTACAGTATTGTAAACTATTCACATCTCAAAAAAATTATTACTTAGCTGTTTACTTTCAAAAAAATTTTAATATTGACCTTCCTTAAGTTTTTATTTTTACAGCTCCTTAGATCAAATCGAAAACTGCTCAAATAATCTATTTCGCTCTGATTTTACTAAACAACGATAGCAGATTATAAGTTAATAGTGTTGGTAACTTGAAAATAATTAGAGCACGGTATTTGGTAGAAGTCAAATACATGCATATCGTGAAAACGTAAGAGTGGACAGTGAAAACAAGTCGCAAAATTATCGCACTCGAAAGGCATGATATTAATCCCTATTTGAAACCTTAGCTCTAGCAAACTCAAAAATGGTGCACTGCGACTCCGCTCTCTATCCTCTAAAATATGGTGTAACGTGGGTTTCATTTCTATTCTTCTTCATCTGTGTTAATCATAACTCTTAAATATTCTCTCCAAGTACTCGTAATTTATCGATCAGTGTAACGTTTACAGATTTTAAATTCTCAACTTCAAAATTTAGATTGTCAACGGAAGTGAATAAATTTTTTCAATATATTTTAGTTTCAATTAAATTTTACTGATGTTCTGTGTCACTTAACTTAAAACTGTCTTTCGTTTAACAAAAACTATTCAACAAGTTGTGGCGTGACTGCTGCCGACTATAGAACGGACTAAATTCTAACTCGTCATTCGAACAATTGTTACTAATGAATTTTCCGCTTATTTTATTATGACGCGTGTTAACGGTTCAGTTGCTTTCATCGATTTGTCGCAGAGGCGAAAACATGAGCGAAAATTTCTTCGCCTCCAGTTTTTGTCGACGCTGCACGATGAAATGGCCTGTATTATAGTACGCCATGGCACCTTTATCTTGCTTCAATTAGAATTCTATTAGAGCAATGCGAGTAATCCTTTGCCGGAAGCGCTTCCTTGTCTTCATGAAACAAATAGCTATTCAAGAAAAACTAATGAGAATAAAAGAAAAATGAGGAAAAATCATCCGCGTATTTTTTATTTTCTTTTAAATTTTGCAAAGTTGTAGGGCTTGTTATAAGCTTTAGATGGCTTTCTTTTATTTAATATAGCTTTCTTGTACTGATAAATAATGCAACACCCCCAGCCGGTTGGTCGAACGGTTTGGGCGCTGACCTGTAGAATATGAGAGTTCAAGTTGAATTCGCGTGCCGATCAAGTTAAACAGGTAATTGTAATTACATTTTATTGACCAAGTTGCCTTAGCCAGGAGACACCGAAGGGACCTTTCGGTCTTCGAGTCAAGCTGCCACACTGGGTTGAGGCTTCACACTGTTCCTTTAATAGCTGAACATCTAGCAAAGAAGCTGTGAATACTAATTTTTAGTCTTTGGTTTGACGCGACCGGGAATCGAAGGAGAGTATACCATTTCAGTCGCAGACGCTCTGTCCACTCGACCACTGGTAGTATTTTGGTAACTACGAGTTTTCAAAAAAAAAGCTTTTTAGCGCAGGTGCAATAACGCAGAGAAGGACATTGCCAACTAGTTACATCCTTCACGGTGGTAGGACGAGTAAAATGAAATTAATGTTTGATTATGATAAGAAAACATGCGCGTAGGTAGAAGTTTGCAATGAGGGCTAACTCGTGAGTCTTGAGAGGGCGGAGCGCAAGCGCTGGAATATTTTTAGAAAAACCACTTGTGAATTAAGGCCACTCGGCCATTTTGGTAAAACTATTGCTTGAAAGACTTTACACGTTAGCATTACTACAGTGCATTTAAAGGGCTTTTTGGTCGAGCCTTTTTTGCTCGGTTTTCTCTTGAACAATTTTGACTGATCTCAAGCCTAACGTCATCAAATTTGAGCTTTACGACCTTCGCTCCCAAGATATAACAATTTAGATTTCCTCTTGGAAAGGATTTCACTCCTTAGAACTTTTGCCAGGGTTGGCAACTACAAACAAATTTTCAAAAAGTTACCTAATGGTTGTAACTCTCAATAACTATTTTCGTCAGTGTTGTGAAAGCAAAGTAATGGGTCAGAATTGTAAATTAACTGATTTTCAAGGGAATTCAAGCCAATCTTCCAAAAGTTAATCTTCTGTCACAATACTGGCAAAATGGCAGCATTGAAGTAAAAGGAAAATTGTCAACTTCAAAATGCAATATCTTGAAAACGGAAGACGTAAAAAGTTCAAGGCAAACATGACAGAAATTTCCTCATTTGCATTAATAATGAGAATTTTTTAATGGCCGCTACCGAACGAAATACTCGCTAAAGGCTAGATCGAGGTTATTTTTGCACGTGCATCTGAAGCTCTGCGAGCTAGGTAACGTCATTTTCGCTAGCTAAGTTGCCTGGATCGAATGCGAGATATAACTCCAGTAAAACAACGTCACATTTTCCTCGCCAACTTGACGAAGATTTTGAAACACTTTAAGCGCGCGAGAAATCTTTTTTGGTTCAGAAATTTAATTGCAAAATGTTGAAAACTTTCAACTAAAGCGAATTTTTGCTAAAAATTAATTAAAATCGTCGCCATGTTTGCTATTAGACTGCTACGAAGAAAGCGAATTGCATTGAGAATCATTTGCTGTTTCGACTGATGACGAAATATTAACTAGCGCCAGTTCATAAACATCAGAGCTGAGCAAGTCCGCAAGTTAGTCCGCAAATCTGCAATTGCGGACTAACGAAAAAAGTTGCGGACTTTAGCAGTTTAAATTGCGGTTGCGGACTATTTTTAATTTTAGTCCGCAATTTTGCAAGTTTTTTACAAGTATTGAAATTCCTTTCTATTTTCGTAAAATATTCATGTTTTTACCCAGTCAAACATGAGAAATCAATTAAATTTTTTCAAGTTCGGCAAAAATATCAAGTTTTTCGAGTTCAGGCTGACATAAATACTAAGTCTGCTTTTCGACTTAATCGCTTTCTTTTTGTTGACATGCTGTTTGGTAACGTGAGAAAGGAATACATGCCGCGTTCTCATCTTTTACACAAATAGTTGGTTAATTTTTTAGAACATTTTAGAACCCCCTTTTGTGCTTGTTTTAAGAATCTTCTAGAACTGTCTTTGTAATAATTTTAAATGTATTGTCTATTAGCTATGTAGTAAGTTGGTTATGTAAAATGTTAACGTGCTGATGTTTCTATTTCTATAGTGCGACCTCGAAGCAGTTTTTTAATAGTATAGTCTGGTATTGTCTAGCATAGTGTTAGCATAACCAATAGCGTAAATTTTGGTCCAGAAAATTGTAGTTAATTGATATTGATTTGGCTAGCTGATAATTGACTTCTTGTTTTGCCGTGCTCCTTTGGATGAATCAAATTTTTGGTGTTCTGTGAGAAATAACATTGTTATATTTATATCCAAAGTGTGGTATGACTGCAGAAATATGAAGGATATGGCGCGCGTCGAGACAGGCTATTAGAAGCGGGTCTAACCTGATTCAAATTGGAGTCAACACTGTTTTTTCGAGTTCGCCAAAACAACCGACTTTTTTTAGTTTAAGTTCGAATTTACAGCCCTGGTTCAAAGTATGGCTTTGTTGTTTTTTACCGTGCGTTCACAAAATTAGCCACTGGGGTATCATTTTTTGTACTGGTAGTCAGTGCCGTCGCTACGGTGGGGCCAGGGATGCCGTCGCTACGGTGGGGCCAATGGCGCCGTCCCCCTCTAACGACTGCTTGTGCCTCCCCATTTCGGTTTATTCAAGATGCTTTTTTGGGGCATCACGTAACGACAAGACAAGAGGCAATAATGGAAAGAGAAATAATAATTTTCGAACATGATTCTCGTTTGAAGTTTTCTCGATTGTTTGCAGAAATTGCTGGCCACCAAATGCTGTACATAAATGTGACCCAAAACTCCGTATTAATAACACGCCTTTACGTATTATTATTAACCCGGATGTGTCGCGGAATAGGTATGTATGCTTACAGAAGCGTTACCGGTATTTCATTAGTGATTATGACCTGAAACAATGCGTGAAAACATTATTTTAAAAGACCAGCTGTTTTTGTTTTTAGAGCACACTCAAGATTTATGTTAGATTGCAGTCAGTGGCGCTACCAGGAGAAAGAGGCCAAGGGGTCATCAGCCCCCTTTAGCAAAGTCATTTAGAAAATATGATCAAAAAAGAATACGCGTTTAAGCGTGTTTTGGACTTGACCTGAAGTATATAGGGGCTCAAGAGGCTAGACAATTTAAATATTTTAATGACTTCTGAATTTTAGCAATTTACACTAATTATTGATATGGTATTAAAACGTGCGAAATGTGATTTAAATGGCGTTAAAATGGCTATTTTTGCCGCAAAATCGCAAAAATCATCCAGCAGCTGGAGGCTCTGCCCCCTCTGTGACACGCTTGAGTAGCAACGGTTTGTTCAGCACGGTACCTAAATTAGACAATTTTTGTGCAAAAACCATTTACTTTTGGTTCAAGCTCTCTCTTTCTTAGCAAAACCCTGGTTGCGTTTCAGGTTGCAGGTATTCCTTCAGACATATTTTTCAAGCGATTATACCGGCCGCAAGCAAAACGAGCTAATAAACGCTGCCGGGCTTACATGTATCTTTTTTCAAAAATAAATACAAAATTGTAGCTTAAAATATCTCAGCGTTTATGTGCAAAAGTTCAGTCCATTTTATAATGCCCCTCCATTTTCGGCTAGGGCCCCCTCACTTCGTTTGGTCTGCTGGTAGCATGTGGTTATCTCGTTCCTAGAGTATTTTTTGAAACTAGGGACTAAAAATTTATTAATATATTAAAAAAGCTTATTAATATATTTAAAAATTTTATTAATGTATATAAAATATATTTAAAAATTTTACTTTTATTAATATATAAAATTTATTAATATATTTAAAAATTTTACTAAAAATTTATTAAAAAAATTGTGCATTAACCGATCAGTGGTCGAGTGGATAGAGCGTCTGCTACTGAAACGGTAGACTCGGGTTCGATTCCCGGTCAGGTCATACCAAAGACTATAAAAATCGGTATTCACAGCTTCCCTGCATGACGTTCAGCAATTAAAGGGACAGTGTGAAGCCTCCGCCGTGTGTGGTAGACAGGTGAGCAGGTGGCAGCTTGACTCGAAGACCGAAAGGTCCCTTCGCTGTCTCCTGGCCAAGGCAACTTGGTGAATAAAATGTAATTACAATTACATCAACATCATTACAATTACATTACAATTAATACGATTAATGATATGTTTTTTTTGTCTTCTACTGCCTTTTCCTGCCTAGAAAAAATTGTTTTCTGAGAATATATTGTTGCAAGCGGAAATGCGGATTGTGCTTTGCTATTTGATGGCTTCTCACTGTAATCCAATGGCTTTTAATCTCCGAATCCCTAGCTTCATTGTAGCATTTTTAAGGTTCATCGGTGGGTTGTGCACTTTGCTTCCATGCAGTTTAGGCACCTACTGTATAAGCAGCAGCGCAATCAAGAGGGCTGGGGGCTACAAACACTTAGCCAAGTCGCTTAAAAACTTTAACCAAAATTACAAGCGTTTAGATCTGTTTTGAGTTGGACCTGAGAGTAACAGGGGCTGGGCAATTCTTAAGTTTGCCATCCAAAAAAGCAGCTCAATAACAAGTCGTGTTGTGGAACATTTACTAAAATCAACGATTGTGAGTAATTCCTTTTATTGCGTGGAATATATCCACTATACGCTTGCTATACTTCCCACAAGTCACAACTTTTGACTTATTTTTTCTAATCAACTCTGAGCAAATCGCTTCGGGACGTGGTTGATTGCAAAACTCTTCTACTCGGTTCATAAAAAGTTGCGGACTTGCGGTGCAGACTTCAAATATTACGAAGTTGCGGACTTGCGGTTGCGAATTTAAGAATCTGAAACGTTGTTGCGGACTTGCGATTGCGGAGTAAGTTTTTAAACGTCCAATTGCGGTTGCGGATTAAGAAAATTGAAATTCGGTTGCGGATTTGCGAATTGCGGACTTAAAAAAAATTGCGGTGCCCAGCACTGATAAAAATAGCAATACACATTTTACAAGAACAATTTTCTAAGAACACGAGGCTCTTTTTATTCAAAATTTTAAGAACAAATTCCAACCTCGGCAGCAAAATAAATCAAAAACAAAAATTCTACTCAATGAAAGAAACTAAATTTTGTGCTGATTCGAAACAATAAAATTTTAGTGATTTTCTTGTGTAAGCAATCAAATTGCAAATTATTCAAGATTATAGAGCGCTGTTGCTCTGCGCAAGCAATTAAAATTGAAATTTTTTTGGCAGTTATTTAACTTAAATAAAAGCTTGCTTTTTCGCTTTTGCAATTTTACGATGCTGTAAAGCAAGAAAAAAGCGTTCACTTACGTAGACAGAGTATGGAGCGCCGTTTGTGTACCCTAATTTGCGCTATGTTTTTTTGACATATTTAATTAAATAGTTCATTTTAATTAAATGTACAAAAATATATACTCACAGTCAAAATAAAAAGAAAAAAAAACTGCGCGCAAAATAAACGTTGCAAAAATAAATAGTCAAAAAAACTGCGCATAAAATAAAGCGTTGCAAAAATGCGCTGTAGACTTTTTTGTATATTTGGTAGTGGAGCGTGACGAAAGCGCTCTCAGGCTGGTCTTTGATGCGCTCTCGGCTGCTCTTTAATGCGCTTGCTCTAGGAGCGCATTAAAGAGCAGCCGAGAGCGCATCAAAGACCAGCTGAGAGCGCTTTGTCACGCTCCACTACCAAATATACAAAAAAGTCTACAGCGCATTTTTGCAACGCTTTATTTTATGCGCAGTTTTTTTGACTATTTATTTTTGCAACAGTTTATTTTGCGCGCAGTTTTTTTTTTTTTTATTTTGACTGTGACATATATATTTCTGTACATTTAAATAAAATGACTATTTAATTAAATATGTAAAAAAACATAGCACAAATCAGGGTACACAAACGGCGCTCCATAACAGAGCAATATAGTGTTACAAGCATGGAATTAAACAGTATTACAAACATGGCCGCTTAAAGTGACATCAGGACCCTCTCAAAATTTTTAAAAAATCAAGAACAACTGTGGCCGAAAATCGGCAAAAAATAAAAAACAGCCAGTCTCAACTCAAGATTTACCGGTTCTAAAAAGAAAGAGTGTACTTTGACTTGTTCACTTTTGAAAATTTTTGAAACCTAGTGTTATTATTGTTGACATATAAGTTTACCCACCAACAACGTTAAGGGTGCTGTACGTCAAAAAAAAAATTGTGGCGTGGAAAAAATTGCTCTGTTTTGATATTGATTCAAAAATTTAATTAAATTCTGTCGTTCATTAACTAATTAATCACTATCAGTCGAGGAATTTGTTAGCGTAGAATAATTATGCATGGCTCATTGTATCTTTTTCCATAACAATACACTGCATACAGTGTACTTGAAAGCATTATTTTGAAGTAGAAGTGCATCTGACGTCACAGTGAGATTTTTATCACATCTAACACAGGTTACGAACACCTTGCAAAGAACTTTGAGCGAGCAGTTTTAACGCATGTTGGGCGAGACGGTTCGGAGATGGCAGTTTGTTTATGAAGCTTTTTTTGTTCATTAGCGCCTTTTAGCGAGCAAGAATGGTCTCTACGAGCTTGCTAACATGTTCTGTCATGTGGGTGCGAATGTTGTAAGAACGCATAGTACGTTTTTCCCAACATTTTTGTCAACTAGCTAAATTGTCTGCAGTGTGGCCGAATGGGCAAAGTGTCGTTTTTACGATGACCCTGATCTAATGGTCTGGGTTCAACCCGCACCTTGGTCACGTTGTTGCGTCCTTGGATAAGACACTTTACGATGATTATCTCTGCTTGGTGGCTGAACAAGCTATAAATTCAGTGGACAAGAATTCGAAGAAATCCACAGGAGCGTTGGATCATCGGAAACTCCTTAGCAGGTGCGGATTCCTCCAATCACGAAGTAGTTGTTGTAATGAAAAGTGTGCGGATCGTCCAATAAGTTAGCGTCTGACGCTGTCCGGTGACAGGAGGATAAATATGCGCTACAACAACAACCGTGAAAATCTTGACTTGAATGCCCTTTCAAGGAGCTACGTGTGGGAAATAATAGGCCTTATAGAGAAACGACCTCTTGTGTGGCTGAGCCCTTTCAAAACCTTTGTTTCAAGTAGTCAATTGGCTATCCTGACAAGATTTGCAAAAATTAAGAATTGAACAATCTGGGAAGACCCACTCAGGCGCCTAGCCAAAAATCTGCAATGGGGAGGTTGTGTGTCAGGGATCTAGGGGCCGAGTCCCCATCGCTCGAAAATTTTGTATTTCTGTGCAAAAATAACTTAATTTTAGGCATATTTTGATAAAAATTAATGCTTTTAAAACGTGGCATAGAAATTAGCTGTTGCAAAAACTTAATTAAACTGGTTGCATAAATGGGCTATGTAGGAGGTAGCTAATGGTGAAATTTCAGATCGCTTAGTTACAAGTTGGGAATTTATGAAATTCCTTAGTTCAAAAGCCACACAAGGAACAATCTGTTTCGTCTATAAATTACAGAGAAAGATAAATGGGGGCGGGTTAATGGAACGCGATTTGAGAGAAGTGATTGGTAATTAACTTGATACCCCCCATTTCTGAGCGTACGTTCATTTGATGAAACCTATGTTAAGCATTTTTCAACAAGTGATCAAATTTGATTGCTTATTTCTGGCCATTTTTTAACGTTTTTATGCTGATTTGTCAGTTTTATTTTTGACAAATAAGCCCCCCCCCTGAAATAAATCTTTTAAAAGATGCTTCAAATCATTTTTAGTCCATTCCAGTGCAAAAGACAATCTCCAAACTGCTGAAACGTGGTGTTTTTCTCATTCTGCATTTTGGTCGATAGGTCAATGCTCCCCCCCCCTGGCAACGTTGCTGAAAAAACTTCGTGAAAATCTGAAAAGTACTTATTGAAAATAGCTTAGTGAAATAGTTTTGACCTATCGGTTAGTTTGGTTAAAATTAAAAATCAAAAAGTCCGGGTAAAGTAGTTTATTTTTCTTTATTTGCGGAATGCGGTAATATACAAGCTTTTTCACAATAATAATTACTAAATATTTTGATTAAATTGGACGCATTAAAAAATATTCCAAATATCAGTGACCGCAACATCTTTTAAACTGTATCAGACTTAGGCCTACATGATTATCATGGTAATCATTTCATTCAGCAATTGAAGCTTTCCGTTGTTGCGCAGAAAAAAAAATTGAATTTAATAATACAGACTACAAATAGCCGCAGTAGCGTAGCTAGGGGGAGGGGGGCGGGAGGGGCTATAGCCCCCCCCCATTGGCCCGTCGACCAAAATGCAGAATAAGAAAAATACCACGTTTTTAGCTCTTTTGAGACTTTTTTTTTTTTGTTCTGGAATGGACTAAAAAGTGATTTAAAGCATTTTTTGAACCACCTATTCGGGGGGGAGGGGGCTAATTTGTCAAAAAAAAAATCACAAATCAATGAGAACTTTGAAAAATGTCCAAAAATATGCAATCAAATTTGATCGCTAATGTAAAAATGTCAAGCATAGGTTGTATCAACAAGTATATCATAAACTCAGAAACAAGGGTGGGGGGCTATTCAGTATTAGTTAATTACCAATTACTTCTTTCAAATATCCTTCCATTAGCCCCCCCAATTATTTTTCTTTACAAAATATAGACAAAATAGAATACTCCGTGTTAGTTTTATTGAAAAGCAGGATTTTATGATTTACCAGCATGTAAACAAGAAAACTGCAATGGTATCATTAGCCACCTCCCACATAGCCCTTTAATGCAGCCAGTTGAATAATGTTGCGCTGCCAATTTCTATGCCACGTTTTAAAAACATAATTTTTTATTAAAATAGCCCAAAAATTAAGTTATTTTTGCAAAAAAATGCAAAATTTTCGAGCGCTGGGGCTCCGCCCCCAGACCCTGTGCCTCCGGCGGCTGGGGGCTTTGGCCCCAGACCCTCAGCCTCCTGGAGCTGGGGCTTTGCCCCCAGACACCCATTGGCTTCTGGCGGCGGGGGCTCCGCCCCCAGACCCCCAAATTAGTCCTTCCCCCATTGCGAATTTCTGGCTACGCGCCTGAAAACCCGTACATGAGTACACATATAAGGCACTGTACAATAAATTGTATAGAGCACCAGAAAATCTGTCCAAAATACAACAAAATAAAGTGTTTTAGCTGATGTCTTGGAATGCACAAGACTACAATACGTACTTTATTAATGAAAAACTGTCAAAAATGAACATTTACATTTTATCGTCAGTTTGTCGCTATTCCATACTATCATAAACATGAAGAATTAAGGATGAATTCAACCATAACCTGCAATTACAGTTTTACACAGTCCTACATTGCTTAAAATTTGCATAACCAGCATTGCATTTACAAAAAAATTTGCACTATACAAAAATATACTAGACAAAAACAGAATCTTGACTATGAGAGCAGCCCAACTTATGCTCTTCAAAACCTTGTTTGAGTGTTTGGTTTTATGTTTGAAGTTTTGCGTTAAACTGTACTAGTAATGCTGAATGGGTTGGATCGAAATTGCAAACAAATGCTCCAAAGCTACGCTGACACAATGCTCTAGAAAAAGTTGATCAAGTGCATATTACACAATAAGCATACTTGATCTTAGTTTTAGATTATTTTATTTTTTGGCGAAAATTATTTTATTTTTTGGTGAAAATTTATTTTAAATGCAGCAACAAACTAATATGATAGATGACACAAAGATGACTAGATTTCAACTTTAATGCTCTTCGTCACAGTTTCCATGAAAAGTCCAATCTTACAGTTGTATAAACTTCACAAATGAAGTAAGTTTCGATGAACTTCCAATTAGCGAATATCAAAAAGTAACACTGCTAACTGTACGTAGCAATTTCACAAAAAATCATTTCATTAACAAGCTGTGTTTTGCTCATCATTTTCGTAAGCGTTGGGTAGCGGGCCAAAGTGCACGCCGGCCTGCTGTTTTTCTTTCGAGTGAACTTGCGCTTGGATTTGTCGGTCAATTAGGTCATCCACAGCGGGGCTACTGAATACTGAAGTTTTCGCTTCTTTTCTCGCCGCCTCTGCTGCTTTGCGCGGCTGGTTTGCATCGAACATTGTCACATCAATGTTGGTGCTGGTCTTCCGAGCAGAAGTCTCACTGGGCGTAAGATAGCTAAAAACAGTGGGAAATATTGGATCAGGAGTAGGATTTCCATTTTTTTAAAACAGAAAATCAGGACTGGATTAAAATTCTTCAAGTTACTACAGATTTAAAATGAAGACCAAAAAAGTCTTCACCTTCGAGAAGCTGCCACTTTTCTGGAATATAGGATGAAGACAAAACCAAAAAAATGTCTTTGCTTCAGGGAAACGGCAATTTTTCGCAGATTAGAGATCAGTACCAAAAAATGAAAAAAGGTCTTGGCCTCAAGGCTCAAGGTCAAATGTCAAAAATTCCGGTACCGGTACCAGTAAAGAATTTCTGGACATAATGGTTAACCGGCTGGGTCTCAAAAACGTGACTGATGCGGCGAAGGCGGGATGTTTGGCATCCCAGTGTCCATCACAAAACAAGTGTGGTAATCTCAATGCAAGCCAAGCTGCAAAATGTTTTGCGAAGCAGGTAAAAAAGTGCTAAAAGTGCTATGAAAATTATGGTTGATGTAAAATAAAACTTTCGACGCAATTAGCATTTAGTGGTCAGTTGGTAATCGACCATTAGAAAAAACAAGACAGGCCCAAGAAATGCAAATAATGTTTGTCCTGGGTCTTCCAAAAGATCCGAACTTACAAGATTATCGAATATTTGCTTTTTGAGAAATTTTTTGGTTTAAAACAGTAAGCTTATATTTTTGCTAATGTGCTTTAAAGTGTTACTATTACATGGGCTCCTCTCTTTGTTTTTTACACGTTTCAGCTAAATAAATTTTTTAGTCTGTTGATAAAAAAAGTCAAAATAACTTTTGATTTTGAGGTAAGCTAATCTTTTCCAATAAGTGACAAGTTACTGCACCTGACGTATTTGGGAGGGCTAATAAGCATCATAAACGCGCCCCACTTCTTTGTTACCTGTAATCACTTGCTAAGTGATTGAAAGATGTTGGATAACTTACTGCTCGTTGACTGATCCAAACTTTGTACTGACAGGATTTTTATCGAAACGCTTGTTGTGAACATTAATTTTTTCGTAAACGTTCTCATTATGGTTTTCACTGTCTGTAAATGAAGTTTCTTCTTCTATGGTCAATTCAAATCCTGGATTATCGTACGCTCCCGATCTAAATTACAAAACATGACTAAGAATATGACCAGTGACCTGAAGGGGCTGAATCATCTAGCCGATTCTAGTAGTTTACAATAAATAAAACTAAACATAATTTTTGAAATTTTTAGCTATCATTGTGAGGCTACGGTTCCAAAGACATTTAACAAATACAAAGAGATATTCCCCCTAAAAAGTTTTTGGAAACCTTGAATCTGTTTTCTGATCCTGAACTTCCAGGGAAAAACAGAGATTAAATAATATTTACTAGTCCAGCAACATCACGTGACCTATCTAGTTTTGGTGACCTATCTAGTTTTGGTATACTTCTACCTTTTTTTGGCATTTTACCTAGGGAGAACAAACTCAAGGTTTCCGAAAAGTTTTTGAAGGAATATCTTTCTTATTCGTTAAATATCTTTGCAACTGCAGCCCCAAAATGAGAACCAAAAATTTCAAAAATTATATGGCGTTCGAGTCTTAGGCAGGGGGCTCGTTCGAAAAATATGCGACAATCTCCATCAGTCATCCCTAGTGGCAGCTCCACCAGTGTGCCCGCTACACGCTTGGAGAGGCAAATGGAGGCAGCGCAGAGTATTCGTACTCGAGATAATGTTGCACACTCACGGGTCAACCGTCATCAACTGCTGTTGGGCAATTGGAATATCCTCACCCTCATAGGAAAAGAGCTAGGATTGGTTAAGCAACGCGATATCATCTAGATATTATCAGAGTTTTTTCCACCAAAAGACATGGCTCTGGAACTGTGGATCTGGATGGCGGATGGAAAGTCTTCTATTCTGGTGCTGATCTTAGTATGTCTGCTCAAGTTGGTGTGAGGATTCTCACAAGCCTCCGATTATCAGACTGTGGGTCAGATTGGATTCCTTTGGGATCACGGGTCTGTATGTTGAAGCTCAAGGTATTGAATCGGTCATTTTACCTTTTTCCGGTATATGCCCCCAATGCTCCGAGTGAATATCGGGCTTTTGTGGATGAAGTAAATGATGCTTTTCTGCAAGTATCACCTACTGAATATACAATCCTTATGACGGATTTTAACGCACATGTTGGAACAGACACAGATACGTGGAAGAGTGGTATCGGAAAACATGGAGTCACTGGACAGAAAAAGACGGAAGGTATTTATTGCAGCTCTATTGTAGCAACGGACTCCGCATCACGAACACCTTTTTCCAACACAGGGAGGTTCACATGTATACATGATATCGACCTCGTATGGATCAAAAATCTTTGATAGATTTTTGCATAGTTTCGTCATATTTGTTTTCTGATGTGCTGGACGTTCGAGTGAAGCGAGATGCTGAATTGTCAACTGATCACCATCTGGTAGTATGTTCCTTGCAACTTTCGAAACCTTGTCCAAACAGGAAATCCAACATGTCATTTGCGACTTACCGCATCAAATGGAAGGCTTTGGTGGACAAAGAATAAGGAAGCAGTTTGCATCCAGTATATCACATAATTTCAGAGAACTTCCTGATATATTCGAGGACATTGAGAAGAAATGGCTGCTGTTCAGATCAGCGATCGTTTCAACAGCTGCTAAAAGTTGTGTACGAAAACGTCTTGTTGAAACTGAGCTCGCGCGGGTTTGGCGACGTCGCGGTCCACACTCGTTTTAACAGGAATTGATTTTAATGAGGAAAATTTTGAAATACGCGCCTTTCGATGGTGGCGGTTTCTGCACAAGCAAAAACACAATTAAACATCACGCAAAACAAAAACTTGACAAATAACTCAGTTAATAGCACACACAACTAGATTGACGCCATTAGCCTACGACAATACTTTGAAATAATCGGTCTGCAATCCATCAGCCAGGGCTACTTTACTACGATAACACACATACAAATATAGCAGTCAAAACTTACCAAAAAAATCCTTGCCAAACCGGGAATCTTCGATTAAACATATAGCTCGCCACTTGAGCTCAAGAAAAACTCGTAACCAGCCCAGTGCTGGCCTGCCTAACAAGTATAGGCCTTCTAAGCTTAAATTCTGCAGCACAGAATATAATAAGTACAAGCTTATGATATGCACAAGAGACCTAACTATGCCTGCCATCACGTACGCTAACCTAACCCCTAATACCCGTTTCGCCTAACCTGACTAACTAGCCTAGCCCAGAAATGCTCTCACGTGCACAACGAACTGGTACAAGCATGCCAAGCTACAGGCATACCAAGCGACAGGCATTGTGACGTCACAGACACAACAACAAAGGACGTTCATTCAGACAAACAGCTGCAGACAAACTAACCACAGGCAAACAATATTTACAAGTCTTCGGGGGAAATCGACATCCTCCCCCCCAAGAATGCAACGAAGTTTCATTCTTCATGACATCGGAGATTTCCTTCACGTCGAGCCATGGAAATGAAAATCTGCAAACAAAAAAAACAAAGGTTGGACAGGCTTTTACAATTATACTTACCTCTATATCGGCAGTTGTGCGCCTTATCATCGGAGCCTGCAAAAGAAACGAAAAGTTCTACTTTGATGTTCTCACGTCGTTCTTGCCACTTTCTTCAGGTAAAGAGTGTACGGGGATATTCCAATACCCATCGACGCCAAAACTCGTCAGCTACAAACTGAACTAAACGATAACGTTGGCGTGCATAAACATCGGGTTTATCAGTTAGCTTGATTGGGGGTCCAATGGTTGGGTTAATACGTAGCAAGTGGTTGGGAGTGAGGGGCAAATCGGACTTGGAATCTACAACTACATCAGTTAAAGGTCGAGAGTTGACCATTGCTTCAACCCCGAGCAGAATTGTGTGCAAAGCATCATCATCGAGTGGTTTTCCAGGAAGTATTGCTTTGAAGACTTGCTTTACAACTCCAACCATCCTTTCCCAGACGCCACCCATGTGACTTGCACCTGGGGGGTTGAAGGACCATTCTATGCCTTTGAGTCGCAAGTGGTCATAAATTTGCTCTTTGTCCCAAGCATTCATATAGTTCCGCATGACTCTTTCAGCGCCCACGAAGTTAGAACCGTTGTCGGAATAAAGATGCTGAATGTTGCCTCGTCGTGCTATAAAGCGGCGCAGCGCGTTCAAGAACGAGGATGTGGTGAGGTCTGGAGCAACTTCCAAGTGGATAGCACGAGTAGTCATACAAGTCATGATACACCCATAACGCTTTAGCTCACTTCTTCGCTGTCTAATCACTATCGGACCAAAGTAGTCTACTCCAGTATGTGTAAATGGTGCTTCATTCAGCTGAAGCCTAGCTGGCGGCAAATCTGACATCATCTGAGTTTCTGGCTTAGCATTGGCTCTTTTACATGGTAGGCACTTGTTTACAACTGCTTTGACTGCAGTTGTAGGGCTTATGACCCAGTATCTTTGCATCAGAGAGTTTAAGGTTGCATTTAGTCCTTGGTGTCCAACTCGACAAACGTGACAGTCTTGAATGATTAGTTGAGTCAGGTGGTGATCTTGTGGCAATATGGCTGGATGTTTTGCCTCGAAGGATATCTTGGCATTTGCTAGCCTGCCTCCTACTCTCATCACCCCGGAAATCAAGACGGGGTTGAGCGACAGCAAATTGGGCAATTTGGGCAGTTTTACCAGTTTCTTCCTTCCACTTAACTTCGAAACCCATTCCGGAAAGCTGAACATACTTTACCAAAGCGATCTCGGCTTGCTCCAGCTCAGTTGTGGTTATGGGTTGATTGCTGATGGACGAGTCGCTTCCCCTTGCACGGCTTTGCAAATATTGCTTGAAACGCAAAATCCAAGCTGTAGCTAAGAGCAACTTATTCAACGAAGAAAAATGACTAATTAGCAGATCGGTCGAAGCTGCTTCGTCTGACATTTTTACTACCGTAGTCATCACTTTAGTTTTCGGCAAATCAAACTCCGTATACACACACTCTGTCAATGGTGGCTGGTGGAGTGTGTTCGGCCAGTCGTCGGGAGCTTTTCTCAAAAATCCAGGGCCATCAAACCAAATTGGTGAATCAATAAGCTTGTTTGCAGTGCAGCCTCTAGAGGCGTAATCGGCTGGATTGAGTTCAGAAGGCACATGACGCCAATCGTGAATGCTTGTTAAACGCTCTATTTGCGAAAGTCGGTTGCGAGAGAATACGGGAAATTTTTTACTTTCAGCTCGGAGGCTAAACAGCACAACAGACGAATCACTCCAGTACATACACGGACAATCGTGAAGCTCTAATTCTCGCTTCACAAATTCAGCAAGCTTAACGGCATCAAGGGCTGCCTCGAGCTCTAAACGAGGAATCGTATTTACTCCTGATCCACACAGACGAGACCTTGCAGCCACGATTCTGCATTCGTAATTTCCATCAACATCTTCCGACCGTAGATAACATACAGCCCCTCGGGCATAACTCGAGGCATCAGCAAACACGTGCAGCTGAGTTCCAATCAATTTTCTATCAGGGCTCAAACAACGAGAAATTCTCAACTTGTTTAATTCAACTAAGTCTTTCTTCCATCTTTGCCAACGAGCAGCGTCTGTCGAAGGAATTGGATCATCCCAATTAACACCTTGCTGACATACACTACGGAATATCAGTCGAGCCTCCAAAATAACTGGCGTGACCAAACCCAAAGGGTCAAACACAGAACTTGAGACAGATAGAAGTCCTCTCCGAGTTGGCGGTTCGTCAGGAACAATCACGTGATATCCAAACCAGTCACCGGTGACGGACCAAACCATTCCAAGTACTCGTTCACTGGCTTCATCCCCCAAATCAAATTTAGCTGGGGAGCCAGCTCTTTCTGCAGCATCAATGCTGTTAATGATGTGCTCACTCGTAGAAACCCATTTTGTCAAGTGGAAACCACCCTGAGACAACATTTCGCTTAACTCCTTCACCAAACGAATTCCAGCTTGGTCTTCATCCACGCTGATCAGACAGTCATCAACATAGAAGTTGTTGCGAACAACAGCAGCAACATCCGGGCTGTACTGATTTCCAAACTGTTTCGCGGTCTGCAGAAGAGCAAAGCTAGCGCAGCTGGGTGAAGACTTCGCTCCGAATAAGTGGACCTTCATCCTGTGGGGGACTGCTTGAAGATCAGTGTTCCCATCTGGATACCAAAGGAATCGCAGAGAATCGCAATCTTCAAGGGTGCAACGAACTTGGTAAAACATCTTCTTTATATCTGAGACAATGGCAATTTTTCCTTTGCGGAAGCGAAGCAGCATACCCATCAGCGAATTCATGAAGTCTAGGCCTTTCAGTAAATTGTCGTTGAGGGATGTTCCATTGCTGAAGGCTGCACAGTCGTAAACAATTCTTACTTTACCATGCTTGTTGGGGTTCAGGACCGGATGATGTGGTATGTACCACACGCGACCACTCTGAATCCGCTCTGTTTCAGGAACAATCTCAGCGTATCCGTCATTTAGGAGCAACTGCATTTCTTTGCAGTACATTGCTTTTAATTCAGGGTTACGCTCCAATCGATGTTTAACTCCAGCTAAGCGCTTCTCCGCCATAGGCAAACTCGCGGGCAAAACCTTTGCGGGATTCTTCCACGGTAGAGGAAGCACGTAGTGGCCTTCCTTGTGCGCAATAGACCTTTTCATAAAGTCATATGCCACAACGTCTTCTGCTGAATAGCGCAGGCCAAATTCTTGCACTTCTTGATGAGTCTTCAACCATGCCATAAGGTTTTCGACGTCTGAACAATCTAACCCATTCTTAAGCGGATGTAGCCATCACCAGTGATTAATGCATTACTCATGGCACTAACGCAATCTGGGACTCGTGAGTAATTCAGCAGGAAACTTGGGCAACGATCAGGAGTTGTATTTGTGCGAGTTGCTTGGGTTGGGCCCTTTAATATCCACCCCAACGGAGTTTTCACAGCCTGTGGACCAACTTCTACAGAAGGATCAAATCGTGTCTCCAACGGAAAATGAGCAAGACAGTTGTCATTTCCAATCAGTAATGTTACCGTGGCGTCCTCAATATGCGGCAGTGAGACTCCGCGTAGATGCTCGTAATCATCCAAATTGTCTAGTGTGTTACGGCTGGCGGGACGCACAGGAATATGATCAATTTTCAATACATTGGTCAAACTAAACTCCTCATTGGAATCCAGAGATTTGACTATGAGAGAAAAGGATTCAGTCTTCAAAGGTTTGGGTTGATCAGTGGTCAAAGTTTCGACGTAAGTCTCAACTGTCTTTCCTTGATGGCTGCTCAAGCCAAGACGATCAGTCAGCCGAGATTCACAAAATGAAACAGATGATCCATTATCCAGCAATGCATAAGTCAATATTTCAGCGTCACCAAAGCTTACACGGACGGGGACGATATCCAAACATACCTTAGGCCTTTCGATGCTTCCCTCATCACTACATGAAGCCACATTTCCCAGTGCCGACATTGCGACTCCACCTGGATCAACATGCAACAGTGTATGATGGGAGTTGCTTTTGCAAGATTCAACAGTGCAGACAGTTCTGCTGCGGCAATCCTTTATCGGATGCCCTGGGCGCAGGCATCGATAACATAGTTGCTTGTCACGGACCACAGCTCTCTTTTCGGAGTAGGATTTTCGGAGAAACTCATCACAGTTACTCAACTTATGCTGCTCACCACAACAATAGCAGCTAAGCGATCCAGCCTCCTTCTGTGGCTTTTCTTCGACCTTTTTCACACTTGTATGATTTGCTTGATCAGTCGCTTGGGGAGATCTTTTAATGGGCGTTGTAGTTGCAAAAGTGTGAGCCTTCTTTTGCTTTATCACATGACCGTCGCTTTTGGTCGATCGCGCAGGAAATATTGCTTTAAAGTATGTTGAATTTGCTTCTACAGATTCATTGATAACAAATTCGGCAAAATCTTCAAACCCCGCTAAGGAACCAGTCTTGGTTTCTATCTTAAGTGCTACTGAAATCCACCTACGACGCAGCTCAACAGGTAGCTTTTCCACTAATGTTGCAATAAATCCGACTGTATTCAACGTGGAGAATTCCGGTGACTTCTCCAAAGCTGAGAGGCATCTTTTCATCAAGGTCGCCATTTTCTCAAGACCATCAGCATCATATTGATTAATCTTGGGAAGGTCCAACAAGAGCTGTTCGCAGTGACGGTCAATTACATGAGGTTGTCCATAACGGTCACGTAACTCATTCCACACTCTGCGGTAGCATTCCTGCTTGTTGCCTCCAATGGCATGGTGCTTTATCTTCTCATGCACTTTCTTGCTGCAATGCTGCAACAAATATACAAGTTTAAGGTCATCACTCCTTAAACGATCAGCAATATGCACCTTGAACCTGCTCACAAATGCTCCATAGTCAAGTGGATCTCCATCAAAGTGTTCGATGGTAGGTTTTGGCAAAAAGCGCTCGCCAATTTCGTCACAGGATGTACCATTTGGTGTTGCGTCGACAATCTTTGAAAAATGAGGTGACTGTCGGTATGGCGAAGTATCAGCACATCTTTGGTAACCATAACTGTTAGTTCCTTTTCCATGACGTCCGTGCTCTGGTTCAAACTGTGGTTCTTCAGCAGTGGCGGCAGGTTGAGATTTCTTTTGTACCTTCATTCCTCTAGCCGGCTCAATTTCAGACTGGTAACGGAGGCAAGCTTTGTAGAAATCCGTCTTCTTTGAGGTAGATCGTCTTTCCCGCACTTTACAAAGGTCTGCAGATTGACTAAAGAAACTCATCCTTTCGCAATCTCTATGTGCTACACTTGCAATCGATTCGGTTTCCCAAGCTTCAAGCTCTGCTTCGGCCATCTCCAGCTGACGCTCCTTCTCTCGAATTTGTTCCTTTTGCCTTTCGCCTTCTTGACGGAGTGCTAACTGTGCCAGGCGAACTTTTACTCTAGTTGATCGAATACGAGAACTACAAGATGATGAAGTTGAAGACGTCTTTCCTGAAATAGACTTCACACCACCCAACAGCTCATCACAATCATCCACCAAAGCATTAATCTCACTCGCACCAACATTAGAGTAACAGGTCACTCCGACAAGCGGACCCACAGCAGTATCAGTCTCACCATTACACACAGGCACCTCTGGCATACCAACACTAGAGAGCCAGTCCTCCACCTTCCGACCAAATCTACCCTTCCCTTCAATCACATCGATCTTGCGTGACGTGCTGCCAGGCATAGTTTCATCATCACGAATGAAACAACACAGCGACATTAACTCATCAAAGTTATTATTAATTAGTTTTAGCTTGTTTTGTAGAGAACGCACATTTTCAGGGTCACTCATTAAAGCCTCAGTTTTTACATATTCTGCTTTAAGAGCATGCAATCCAGATATGATCTTATCGGTAAGGACACAATGGTGACTCAAGGATTTATCGGTACCTTTAGGCAAAGACATCTATAAGCCTACACTACACACAATACAAAAGAGAATAGTCAAAAAATTCAAGATGTACTTAGTAACGCACAGAATAGCCTGCTAAATTCGGACAGTAAATGACGTTCAAGAAATAGTTCGCTCTAAATAGATCTTAACCAAGAATGCCAAAGTTCGGTTTCCAGAATTGCTGGCCTACAGATAGACCAACAGCGAAATAAAATTGTTCACAGTCTATTACCAAAAAAATCCGTGTCCGACTCACGTATAGGCTACGGGTTTGTCACTTCCACTTCGTAAAACTTCCAATTTCAAAGCGACTAATGATTCCAGATAACAAATCCAATAATGTGTAATCCAAAATGTGTAATCCAAAAAGTGTAATCCAAGATGTATTCCAGGTAACTAATCCAAAATGTAAAAACCAGAATTCAAACTTCGAACGACTTTCTTCGGGATGGATTTTTTTGAAACGAGGGATTTTTTTGAAACGATGTTGAAACTGAGCTCGCGCGGGTTTGGCGACGTCGCGGTCCACACTCGTTTTAACAGGAATTGATTTTAATGAGGAAAATTTTGAAATACGCGCCTTTCGATGGTGGCGGTTTCTGCACAAGCAAAAACACAATTAAACATCACGCAAAACAAAAACTTGACAAATAACTCAGTTAATAGCACACACAACTAGATTGACGCCATTAGCCTACGACAATACTTTGAAATAATCGGTCTGCAATCCATCAGCCAGGGCTACTTTACTACGATAACACACATACAAATATAGCAGTCAAAACTTACCAAAAAAATCCTTGCCAAACCGGGAATCTTCGATTAAACATATAGCTCGCCACTTGAGCTCAAGAAAAACTCGTAACCAGCCCAGTGCTGGCCTGCCTAACAAGTATAGGCCTTCTAAGCTTAAATTCTGCAGCACAGAATATAATAAGTACAAGCTTATGATATGCACAAGAGACCTAACTATGCCTGCCATCACGTACGCTAACCTAACCCCTAATACCCGTTTCGCCTAACCTGACTAACTAGCCTAGCCCAGAAATGCTCTCACGTGCACAACGAACTGGTACAAGCATGCCAAGCATCAGGCATACCAAGCGACAGGCATTGTGACGTCACAGACACAACAACAAAGGACGTTCATTCAGACAAACAGCTGCAGACAAACTAACCACAGGCAAACAATATTTACAAGTCTTCGGGGGAAATCGACACGTCTCTCAGTGGCGGGCGATAGTGAGAAAAGGACGCGTTGGTGGAGCCAAGAGGTTAAAAAAGCTATTCGAGCAAAGAAAGATGCGTTCAAGGCCTTGTTACAGGACAGATCGTCATCTGATTTGCTATACCGGTACATTGAGGCGCAAAAAGCGGCAACTTCGGCAGTAAAAAAATCCCAGAAGTCATGGGAAGAGTTTGGTCGTCGGTTGGATTCCTACTATTTTTTTGCACACAAAGTATTTAGGAGACCATCCGCCGTTTTCATGGCAAAAGATCGAGTGTCACGTACTTCATCAAGGATTCTGCGGGTAACATTCTAACGGATGAGAATGAAATCCTTTCACAATGGAGAGAATACTTTGAAGATCTTTTGATTCCTGTAAAAGCATTGACTCGTGACACATTTAGGGGTAGAGGAAGTTTTTACTGCAGCAGAAGTGGCAACAGCAATTACAGGAATAAAATCTGGAAAAGCTGCTGGTGAAGATGAAATCAGATTCGAGATGTTGAAAGCGCTGACTGGAGAAGGAATTCTCTGGTTAACGCGAGTGTGTCAAGTTGCGTGGAAGTTTGGCAAAACTCCCACAGATTGGTAAACAGGTGTGATTATTTCAATATTTAAGAAAGGAGAAGGCAAGCAACGTACAAACTACAGAGAGTTATCACTCCTTAGTTTGCCAGGAAAGTATATGCCAAATGCTTTCAAAGGAAATGCAAGAAATAGTGGAATCAAAACTAAAATATGGTTAGTGCGGTTTTTGTCCGGGTCGCAGCACCACGGAAAAAATCTTCACTCTGAAGCAAATCTTGGGAGTGTGGCAAAGATCTGTTTGCAATTTGCATGCTTTGTTGATCTTAAAGAAGCATGTGACCGAATTCCTCAGGATAAACTCTGGAAAGTTTTGCGGGAGTATGGCGTTGATAGTCAGTTGTTACGTGCAGGGCCTCAGAGAGAAAATCTTCCAGGGGGTACGAAGGTTGATACCGGACCCTAAAATCTTATTGGGCCTCCCAAGCCTTATTGAGGCCCATGCCGTTATATAATTTTTTGTCTGATGGGTGCAAATCTTCATTTAAAAGTGAGGGATTACGATATTTGCATACAGTTAGGACCGTCACCAATGAAAAACACAACTAGATATAAAATTGGTTTAAAACTAGCTAGGGGGTTTCGGGAGCGCTGTGAGCTCCCCCAGCGGGGGGGAAGCTTTAGCACTTTTTATGGTTCTCGAGAGTAAAATACAGCATTTGATCAACATCCCAGCACCATACTTGCTTAAATTGACAAGCAGAAAACGTGATATACATGATAGAAAGTATGTGAAGGGGGGATGATGACATTGACACAATATTATTGACACAATATGACATTGACACAATATTGACACAATACAATGACTTCAATACTGCAAATCCAAATATTTTACTGATAAAAGTTTTAAGAAGTCATCTGCATTCATAGACTTCACAAACCCAAATACCTATTAAACTCATACAGATAGAGTGAGTTATTTAATGATAGTAGTATAGTATGTCAACTTTGACTCCGCTCTCAGAGACTGAAATGCTTTTGGATCTCTGGAAATGTGGGCCCTCGCACATTGTTTTACTGTAGAATTAGGGCTCTCAAGTCAGAGAAATGTAACAAAACGTTAATTTCGGTGCAAGTGTATGGCTTTTGATACACTTTCCTATTTTTTTAATCAAATCAGCCACTAAAGATGCCCTAAAGGCTGTGTAGCAAAAATAGCGACCAATTACCAGTACAGAATAGGCTGACTGATATTTTTGCTGTAGGCAAGTTTGATTACGGTGTTATGGTGCGATACCAAAACTTAACGCGGAAACCTGAACTCTTCCGAGTTCCTTGAGCCCGGACCCCCTAGGCCCGGGTACGATGTATCCCCTGAACACCCCTTTTGCAGGCCCTGGTTACGTGCCATTAAGTCATTTCTACTGCCGACCGGAGGTTTGTGTTCGGGTAAATGGCTAGCAGTCAAAGCCGTTCCATGTGGGGGTTGGCAGCGGTGCGTTTTGTCACCTCTCCTTTTCATTGTTTACATAAATTGGATCGACAAAGGCAGCCAAGATAATCAGTGCGCCACGATTCGAAATTGCAAAATCAGCGGTCTACTATTCGCTGATGATTTGGTTTTGCTTTTTTTTTCAGAATCTGGCCTCCAGCGCGCAGATGCACACAACACCGCCGGAATGAAAATAAGCACGGCCAAAACTGAGGTACTTCATCTTTCAAGAAATCTTGACCAGTGCGTGTTACAAGTGAATGGAACGACACTGAAGCAGGTAGAGAAGTTCAAGTATCTTGGGGTTGCATTTACGAGTGACGGAAGGCAAGACGAAGAACTGCATACACGAATAGGCAACGCTCGTGCAGTAATGCGAGCTTTCCACTATTCGGTTGTCGTGAAACGAGAATTGTCAAAAAAGGCAAAGCTCTCAATTTTCAGAGCAGTTTTTGTCCCCATTCTCACTTATGGTCATGAATCTTTGGGTAATGACCGAAAGAGTGCGATCACAAGTGCAAGCGTCCGAAATGAGGTTTTAATCGAAGGAGTTACACTGTTTAACAAGGTGCGTAGCTCTGAGGTTCGAAAATCTTTTAACATTGAGCCGTTTTTTCTGCAAATCGACAGATCTTAGCTCAGATGGTTTGGCCATGTAAGCAAAATGCCTCTGGAAAGACTCCCCAAACCAGTTTTACTCTCGAAAGCAATTGGGAAGACCAGTTGGACGACCTAGAACTAAATGGACCAATTACATTAAGGATCTTGGATGGAATCGCTTGGGGCTTCACCCAAGTGAAATGACGGATGTAATCGAAGACCGTGAAGTGTGGCGGCTTAATCTTGAGCTGCTGCCCCCGCAACCCTCACGGACAGGGATACCTAAACAAAACCGGGATGCGAAACTTCAAAAATTGCGTGTTAGCTGTAGGGCTATTTACGAAATCGTAAATTAGAGCAAAATGTCTCTGGCAATGCTACATTTTCGCGCTTTGGTTAATTTTTTAGCAGACTAAAAGTTCTGCAAGCCAACTTACAGTATATTACGCAGTTAAGTGTGCTACAATAGACTATTTTATTAAACTACGATGAAATTAAGACATAACTAATATTTAAAAAATAAACGATATATTAAATAGCACTTTGAGCAAAGTAAAAGCCAAAATGGAATTTATCGACACTAAACGACAGCAAAAAATTACAAAAAATCCTCCAATATAAACCAAAGTCGTTGTCAAAATGATTATTTTGCTACCTAAGAGTGCCTACTTGTTTTGTGAAAATTCAATAGTGATTCCCACCAGGATTTTTCGCAAAATTATACGTAGGTCTGCAAACTGCAATGAATAATGCAATTGCTGCAAATCTTATGGCTCTAAAGCTGCTAAATAATCCTTTCTTAAAGATTCTCCAGTTCATGATCTCCAAGACAACCAACCAAAGCGATATTGCAATAGGAGTAATAAGCGAGCTCGAAAATAGACTAAAATGATGAGCGAAGTGCTGCACAGTATATTTCCGTGCTTTGGCTTCTCTTGTTTGATATCTATGTCCGTTAGAAGCCGAAAGATAAAAGCAATTCACACTAACTTCAAGCTTTTGTTGATAAGTTTCCAGACTTTTGAGTTATAGGCACAGGGACCAGTATCTTCACATTTCGGAGCATTCAAATGCTTTAGATCATTTTCTTTTTTTTTAAGCAAAACAGTCAAACACAGTTTGAACAATGATGACAAAATTATAATGTCTATGAGTAAAAATTTTTATTCACAGGACTCTTGTTTGTCGTGGTTCGTATTGCTAGCATGAATGCACGAGCCAAGTCAACTGCCGCGACAAACTAACTGCAAACCAATGGTTTCATCACAGGGATTTTGTCACCAAATGAGGGTTTGAGCAAGATGGCTCTGGGAATATAAAATATTTTTATGACCGCGCCTCTCGAGCAATTGGTGTCAGTTTGTCGCGGTCAGTTTGTCGTGGTCAGTTGTCGTGGACCTCGAATGCAGAGCACCAATTTCACGGTTTCGATTTTCCTTTATTACGGGAGAGAGTATTAGTAATGCACTGCTAAAGTAGTGGCAACAAAACATAACTCATTTGCCTGAGCATGGCCACCTCAGTTGGCTGAGTGAAACAAAACTCAGTTAAGTAAGTGAAATCAAAACTCAGTCGGCTGAGTGAAATCCAAACTTATGCAAATATTAGGCAGTTCAGATACTGCAGACATCGTCTGAATGCAAGCCAGGAAGGTTTGGTCAGTAAGACCAGATTCTTTCCAATCCTTGAAAATATTGGTAGTCTCTTTGAGATAGCATTTAAAGTTGGCTGTTCTGTTTCTGAAGGAAATGTCAATGGCATACACATGTCATCTTTCTTTTCAATCCCTAAACACAGTGCATATTTAATATTTATGACATATAAACTTTAATGCAAAAACCAACTTACCTTAAAATTATTGTTAAAAACTATTAAAAAGCTCATGCAAATCAAGGGTCGGATGGTGGCAGCTCTCATAATCCCTTAAGTTTAACAACCATGTTAATATTTCAATAACATTTGTAACTAATGACTGCATGCTATAACAACATACTGCTGCTGCTATTTCATTTTTCTGGTTCAAAAGCATTACTACCTACTAGTTAACTTTACTGAAACACTAATAAATCATAAACAAAATCAAACAATTTATCATTTTACTACAAACAAAAAAAACACCTTGTGCATTGTTATTATTTATTAGTGATTTGCATTTAGCATCCACTAATACCTTTCTTTGAAGCAGTAACAAACATAATTTTCCAAACGTTTGAAATAAACTTCACAAACTTGGATGTGCTGACGAACCCAGGATTTTTTCAGCATCATATTCTAGAGCATAAGCAGTTGATTTATTGGATACATTTAAAATAGCAACGTTTTGGTGGTTTGTTTGACAATTCCTTTGAAAGTTGGAAAAAATACTGGTAATTGCAGATGGTTTCAGACAAACTCAACAGGTTCATTCCACTTTCTGTTATTTTCCAAAAATTGGTAGTAATAGTTTCAATGTCTACCTTAACAAAATGCATGGCACAAATTCTGCGTGAATTGTTCACATTCAATTTCTTTCGAGGAATTGCTCTACGTAATCCAGTTTTGACATAAAACTGGATCTGAAGGAAATCTTTAAATTCATTTTCTTTTTTTTTTCTTAAAAATTTTCGTTTTAGATTCGTTTTCTTTAACACATTAGAACAAAATCTAGTTTTGCAATTTGGGGCACATCAGGTATACCACATCTTCAAAACTGTTGTGATGATACTCGCAAATGTGAAAAACGACACAACAACAGTGACGATCGGTGAGGGGCATCAGGGTATTCTTTGAATACCCAAACAAAATCATCTCATCTGTATTTATAAAAGTAATATATCTTTTAAATAGTATTTTATAATTTGGTTATCTTTGCTTTCATGGCTAGTTGGCCACAAGCAGAGCGTATTCTGAGTAGCAATTGGCGAAACCTAGTGGCAGGCAGTCAATTATTTGAGTTTTGGCATTGTGGCGCTAAACGTTGGTATGCAGTCGCTGTAGCTTGATTGCGCTGAAAGGTATCAAAGCGAAGTTGTGAAAACCCAAAATGGCGTGGTAAAATGAAACCATGTAACGCCCCGCCTCTGTATCAACCAATCAAATTTGGTCAAGTGAAGAAACGTCACGATTGACGTCATCCTGGGTTTTCAGATAGCGAGCGTGATTACCTTGCCTTCAACTGCCTGCGCTTGTGGTTGCGCGATCGACCGTTACAGACCTGTCAATTAAATTAACTACCCTGAAACATCATAATACTTTCTCCGTATCAAACAATTGACAGTAAAAGACTTGCAAGGTTTTTTAGCAAAAATAACCTAATAAGAGGAAAACTTAAAATTCGTCAAAGTAAATTACAACAGCAATATAACACAAAGAATGCTGTGGATAGTTTATAGGGATGTTCCTTCACTCAAAAAACTTTTGAAGAAAAAAACAGCAGTCGTTGCTGCTGGTAGACCCAAATCCGTTGAAAGATCGTTTTCTGCCTTAAAACGTATCAAATCATTTTCTCAAAATAAAATGGAACAAGACAGACTTTCAGATTTAGGCCTTATATACATCGAGTCACAATCACTGACAGGAGTCATGGAAACCAAATCTTTTCAGGATTCAGTAATAACTGAATTTGCTTCAGCGGAAAAGCGAATGGAATTTACTTTTAAATGACTTTCTTGCATCTGCAGTAATTCTGAAACTTTGCCGATTTTAGTGCTTTGCCTTTTGTAGTAAACAGTTTTGTTTGAATAGCTAATCAAACGGCCAAAGCTGTTTCAGCTTGTACTATTTCTTTGCTTTTTGCAGGCAACTGATCATTGGATGAGGTAAAGGCGTGTTAAAAGTTTTAATCAATTGCTTGAATTGAGTGTAGAAGTTATAGTTTATCTTTTTTTATATTTCTACACCTTCACTATACTTATTTCACTCAACAGCTGAAGCGAGACGAGAAAAATTAACTTCAGCTACGCTACCCTCAATTTGAGCCAAAACTTTTTACTCCCAAACGTGTTTTTGCTACTCCCCCCAGTCAAACTTTGTCTTTCAATTTTTATTTTTAAATGGTACAGTACATAAACAGTATAAATATCAAATGCCACCTATACGTATGGACATAATTCTATATGCGCAGACCGGATGCGCAATTACTTCATGTACGAAAATAAGCGACGCAATAAATTTGTAATTGAATACCCAAAACTTTTTGCCACCGATCGTCACTACACAACAATACATATGAAGAGCCATAAATACTGATATACCGGTACCTCAAAACTAAAATTTTATCTAATGTTTAAATTTCCTGAAAAATGCAAGATTAAAAATGTCATTCGCTCATTGCAGTTAGTATTATAGGGATACAGTAAGGTTTGCATTTTACTGGGGCACTGGACAATACAACTGACTAGATTGTGAGAGAAATTACTGTGATACTTTAAACTAGAATAATTTCGCATGAAGCTACTGTACTGAAAATTTTTCCAATTAATTCAGAGTCTTGAATCCTGAATTGTGATTTCTGGCGAGACATGGTCTTTATTATACTGATACTTTAAATCAGTTTTTAACATATACTAATATGCAATAACAGCTGTTTGAAATTTTAGGCCTACAACCTAAACTATTAACACATAACTTAATCTCCAACAGCTAACATCCTGACATCTAAGGATAAATGAATCTAATGAACATATTTTTATTGTGCCAATGCCAGTAGGCCTAACGTACCCAAAATTAACAACCGCAACCAGACTCATTTAGCACTCTGGCAATATAAAGCTGCGAGCTGACAAGAAATGTTCACTTAAATGCGAGTCTAAATTGTGCTAACAGCGCAGTAATAGACAGATACTAGATCCACAGTAGAATAGCCCTAGCGTAGTCGTGACATTTACAAGTAAGCTATAACTTATGAGTAATACCTAAGCTCAGCAATAAAAAGGCATGAGATGTACATTAGAGTGGCTCTAGCGCAGTCGTGACATCTACAGTATAAGCAGGCCATAACTTTTGAGTAATACTTTAGAAGCAAGTGTAGCTTAACAACCACACCTAACTTGAATAATCTCCAACTACCTTTTAAGTACTGCCTATGCACTACATCTATGTACACCAATCGGTACCTCCTAAACTAAACTACACGGTTTTCAATTCTCGAATGCTGCAATTCTTATATCAGAAGCAAGGAGCTCAGAAAAGTGCCGTATCGGCAATAGCCCTACTGTTTGCACGAAGTCGCACGGAGTAAAGCGGAGTTTCGCACCCCGGTTTTGTTTAGGTATCCCTGCTCACGGAAAAGGGAGCAATGAAGAAACAGAAGAAGATATTTCAATTTTAGCTGTTGGAAAGTACCGGAATTGCTTGAATGGTTCACTCCTTTTGATTAGTCTATGGTGCATCTGTGCTAAATGACTTGGGTTTGATCCCAATTGGATCTAATTTAGTACCCAGAGCTTTCTTGCTTGACGTTATGCAATAAAAGAGACGGTGTTAATCTGCTTCGTCAACGTGAGTTATAGCAGGTGGCTGGTACTTGATGATTTCATGGTTTCTTTGCTGATTTATGATCAAGTTAACTTGGAAAATAATACTATAAATTTTCCGCAGCTGTATAGTTGCTTTCCCGTCAGGAAACAGGCTAGTGTTTCATCAGCACCTAAATTCACATACAGGCTATCCTGGCAGCCCACCCGAACCTTCAAACCACACACGAGGGCAATTTCTGCACTTGTCATTGTACCCTTTTCTCAGATTACTATGATCTAAGTCTGACAACAAGGTTACCAGAAATGCTTAGTGATATTAGCTCTTTGCAGATGAATTAAGTGCAGAATCAGTGTGATAGTGGTCGAAAAATCTCTTTCTAGTGACCTTGTCGTACCATAGACTTTTCATTACTAGACTGGAAACTGACAGTTTTGTCTTTTATTCTTCTCGATTTATTTGTTCCAAAATATGCCAATTCGTCCCATCAGCATGACTTTTTGCTTCACGTTTCACTTGTTCCACGAATATGTCCAATCGAATCAGTGGAATACGCGTGACAGCAAAAAACCTTCGCAACAAGAACAAACTTTTTTTCTTCAATGCGTTTTTCTTTTTCTTCGCGCGTCTGTTCCTAGTCTACTAATAAAGAGTCTATGGTCAGACTCTGATCAGAGTAATCTGAAAAGAGGTTACAATGGCAAGTGTAGAAATTGCACTCATGTGAGGTTTGATAGGCCTGTCGCGTAGCCAGGGGGATGGCTACTACAGCCTCCAACAAAAAGCCTCAAAAATGATTTAAAGCATATTTTGAAACATTAATGAGAAGGTGGGCTAATTTGTCAAAAATAAAACCTGCAAATCAGTAAGAACTTTGAAAATCGCCAGAAATAAGCAATCATTTTGGATCGCTCGTTCAAAAATGTTAAGTATATATGTTTCTTCAAAAAAAATATATAATAAACTCAAGAATTAGGTGGAGGGCTATTCAGTATTCGTTAATTACCAATCACTTCTCTCAAATCTTGTTCCATTAGTCTCCTCCAGTTATCTTTCTCTATAAAATGTAGACGATATAGATTATTTTGTTTGAGTTTTTTTTGAACTGCAGGATTTTATGATACTCGTATATTAGCTGGTAAATAAGAAAACTGAAATTTTACCATTAGCGTTCTCCCACATAGCCTGTTTCTGCAACCAGTTTAATCATATGTTTGCACTGCTAATTTCTATTTTCATGAAAGTTTTAAAAGCATAAATTTTTATCAAAATAGGCCTAAAATTATGTTATTTTTGAAAAAAAAATACAAAATTTTCGAGCGACCGGCGCTCCGCCATTTCCCCCCTCCCATTGCAAATTTCAGGCTACACGCCAGGAATATGCAATGTGTGAATTCAGATGCTGATGAAACCCTAGCCTGATGAAAAATCAGACGTGTGAGTGAAGTAGTACCTCGCAGTTGTGGAAAATTTATGTTGAAAGTAAGCCATGTAACCGTCTTCTGAATAATATTACAATTTACGCATTAAAAGTCGGTTAGTAGGTTTGTGAGCAACTTTTAGAAAAGCCAGGATTGTTTTGAACAAGTCTACCCAGTTTCCCGCATTGAACTATCTCTTTAATAAGGTACTGTATTCAGGGTTGAAAATATTGATTAGTAATCGATAATCGATACTACATTCTTTGATTTTCTGTGATCGATTATCGCAGGTGCTTTGCTTTCAAATTTTTTTATCGATTATCGCCTTATCTATGCTTTTTGCTTACATGTTATCAATTGGTCGAATCTTTAAATTTAACTTTCGTTCTTGTTAAGTCTGCCTAAGCTTACATCGTTTCATTTCTCTTATGTTATATTGCTCTTTGAAATTATCTTAAAAGCGTATTTTTATAGTGCGGTAATGATAGTTTCTCCACGCACAAGTTTCATTTAATGGTCAATACAGCAAAAATTTTAGTTCATCCTAATGAAAAATAAAACTAAAATTTTTGTTCGCATTTCGGCATCAATTACTAATCTTTGCTATTTGTTTCTGATATCTTTGCTTTTTCTTTCTTCAGTCTTTGCTTTTTGTTTCTAATATCGACTGTCGACAATTCTTTGCTTTTTGTGTGAATTATCGATATCGATTCGCCTATGCGTTTAAACAGCATCGACTTCCAACCCTGTCTATATTTTCATAAATAACTTATATCTCCGCAGAGTCCCCGAACAAATGCGTAATCTTTTTCAAATTTGACTAAATCAGGTATAATTTAACTCAAAAAGCAAAAATACGTAAATACAGCTTTAAGTTTCTTAATCTATAGAATCCACTTACGATTTTCGGTTTTTAAACGAGAAGTTGTTTCCAGAGGAGTCACGGTCAAGGGGGTCATGAACGTTGCTGAAGAGCTGTCCGTTTTGGCGAGTTATTTGCTGTTTCTTGCGCAACTCATCGGCTCTGTCGATCTAATGACAAGTTCCGTTGGGTTTTTCAGCTAGAAATTCTTAACCCAGTATTGTGCTTTTAAATTCTTGGGGAATTGCTGGTGTGTTTAGTTGTGACAAAATATTGGTCAAAAAATGTAGCCTACTAATACGAAGAAAAAATAAACCATACAGGTCTGCGCTCTAATGACGTTTGTCTTTGAAAGTAGAATTTTCATCTACATCAGCTCCGTAGCACGAATGTCAGCTTCTAATTCCAAGTTGCCCAGTTGTTTCACGTTAACTCAAAATGATGGAAAAGGTTTGTAGGGCCGGCATGCAACTGTTTGGACCACGCTGTTCTAACTTGTCTGCCCTACGAATAGAAGGACCTTGTTTCTTCATAATTCACAGTTATCGTTTACACTATTTGCACGTAGCCAAAACAATCACGGATTAAATGGTGATGAAAACTGTGTGATGTATTAAGAGGCAGTTGGATGCATTAACCGAGCTTCATCAACCAAAAAGACTTTAAAAAATTCCGTTTTAACATTCTGCATGCAATAAGCGGCTAGTTGTATTAATTCTGAATGCACTAACCGCTAATGGTAGTTGACTGTATTATGTCTCAACGAGTTGACAAAAATGAAAAAAAAATTGGAGAAGAAAATCGAAATTTTTGAAATTCGTTCGGTTGTTTCATGTATATACAATGCAATTAAAGGCAAAATTTGTGAGCCACAAAAACATAAAAGTTATTTAAATTAGGAAGTTTCGGTTAATAGCCATTTTGAACTTATTGAAATAGAATCATTCACAGAGCTTTATTTTGCATATTATTTAACAATCATGTTCACATCCCGCTGATATTGAAATCTCGTAAATCGAAAAATATCACAAACTTCCTTTTTATTACAACCCAGATTTTCTTCCACTGCCCTCTCTTGATTGCAGCAATGATTTTTTGAAGGGTTTAAAACATCTTCGAATGATATTTTTTTAATGCTTGACTGCTTAATGCCTACACCTTAAAATTGACAGATTAATCCCTTTGAGATAATTATTTAATCTCAAGAGTGGCTGCTTGACTTGAAGACCGATACGTCTATTCGTGGCTATCCCTGCTGCACGTGTGTTTGGGAGTACTTGGAATACTAGTATTGTTTCTTTTTTTGCGAAATGAAGTATTTATTGCTTTGCTAGTGTTCATAAACGCATGTTGTGGAGAACAAACTAAACTGAACTGAACTGAACCACATAGATGGCCCACAACAACTGCAACAATGTGTGATATCAGATATGACGCAACTTACTTCTTTTTGTTTGACGTTCTTGAGTCCGTCTCGGCTATCTCTCCATTTCAACGAAGTGACTGACAAAAGATGCTATGTGGTTGACCACCTAAAGTCAATCAAATGAAATATCACTACTTTCTGTACATCAATCAAGGTTGCTGACGAATCCGAAGTTTAAAGCAGCATATAAGTCAATCAAAGATGCATAAACTCATATACCAAGGATCGAAAAAGAGCGAGCCAGTAAAAATATTTAAAACCTGTTTTTGATTTTACACCCAGACCACGGAACCTGATTTAGTTATTTCTACATTTATTTTTCAACATCAAATAAAACTTCTGGTAGATTCAGCAAAACAAAATTATTTGGCATTATTTCTTTACCTGTGCATTAACATGCAGACAAATTGAATCAACAAGACGATGAGAAAGAAAATGAGAAAAGCAAATGATACTGGATTGACCTGTAAGTCAAAGGCATCATTAGAATTTTCAAGCTCGTTTTCATGCAATAAGCAAAAACTATCAGACAGTTAATTTTGGAACAATCCGCAGAACATCTTACACTTGAGCAGCTTTGAATCAAACATGAACTCGTTTACGGTCATTCCCGGACTAAACCAATCAATAAAAATGAAGCCACTCCAACCTACCGAAGTTTAAAAGACGATCAGACCACCAATGACATTAACAGTGAGTGGGTACTTTGCGGTATTGAGTTAGCTATGCATTCAAAGTGGTCGGGAAATAATCACTATATTAGACTCTTGGAATTTTCAGCGCATTGCTGGGATCATTTTCTGCGTGATGCTTAACTATGGTCCAACCTTAGTCGGCAGCGTGGCCGAGAAGGTAAAGGCGTCGTTTTTACTACAACCCCGATCGAATGGTCTGGGTTCAACACGTACCCAGGTCACGGTGTTGCGTCCTTGAATAAGACGTTTTACGATGATTATCTCTGCTTGGTGGCTTCGAACAAGCAGCAAAGTCACAGGACAAGAATTCGAAGAAACCCAGAGAAACATTGGATCATTGAAAACTCCTAAGTAGGTGCGGATTCCTCCAATCACGAAGTAGGCGTTGTAATAAAAAGTATGCGGATCGTCCAACAAGGTAGCGTCTGACGCTGCCGGTGACAGGAGGATAAATATGCGCTACAACAACAACAACACGCAAAAGAATGGGGTGATATCAAACCAAGAGTGGCGAGGTGTATTTAAGCGGAGAGTTTCTGTAGTGTACCTGTTCCATATAATTAAAAATGCATTTATTCGTAGGAAATCAATAAAATTACTGAGACGGTCCGGTGATACTTTGTAATTATCGTTAATTTACCGAGATTTCATTTCCGGATACATAAAACGTAATAGCGATGTCTGTGATGGTTAGTTGCAGGGCAAAATTGAGGATAAGCCACAACGCATTGAGCAGATAGTAAGCGCCAGTAACTTGATTGCGAAGAGTTTTCAAGTTTTCTAGAAATAAAAACTAAAAATAAGATGTTAATTAAGCATCACATAAGATGCTAATTAAACACTTTAATTTGCGAAATTTTTGTTTGTTGCAGTTTGCACTAATTTGTTGGAGTAACTTATCGTAAACTTGGTTCTTTTCACAATTTGCACTGTTTCACATTAAACCATTTCGCAGTAAAAATCGGCTAGTATGGTTGCTTAGTTAGTTGCAGCTATACAGGCTGGGTGGTTTACTCAGTGCCATATTTGGGAGGTGACGTACTATGGGGATCAAGTTTGGTGAGGGCCCCATTTTTTTGATGGTGCAAAGTTTAAATTAATTTTTTTATTTCAAAAAAATGCTTTGAAAGGTTAGGCATCGCAGGCGCGCAACCAAAATTTTGTTAAGGAGGGGGAAGGGGGCTTGAATTGTTCAATAGTTTACTTGAAATGGTTCAATTGAGCAGCTTGTGGAGGAGACTAATGCGACTCGCATGCGTAACAGATACGAGGATCTGAGAGCGGAGCTCCCAGAAGCGGGCCAATTTTTGCAATTGAAAAAAAATAGCCATTTTAACGCCATTTAGATCAAATTTTGTACCTTTTTAGAGCCATTTGAAAAAACAAAATTGCTAAGATTTGAAATCCAATTAAAAAGTTTAATTGGCCAGTCCCTTCATGCTCCCCCCCTTACTAACAGGTCAAGTCCAAAACGTGTTTAAACGCTTAGAATTTTGTTTTGAATTTTGTAAGTGACTTGGCTAAGGGTGTGATGAAGCCCCTTAGCCACCCTCCTAGTTGCGCCACTGAGTCGTCGGCAGGCGCAGCAACAGAAAATGATTGTTACGTCAAGCTGATTTCGAAACTGCTTCATGCCGACCTACTCGTTGTTTGCGGAGAAAAGATGCGTCTGCGACATCAAAATGCCAGAACTAACTTATCGCGAAAGTGGAAAAGTTGACCAAACTAGTTTGCTACAAAACAAATATAGTAATTTCAAAAAAATTTTACTTTGTGCAACACTGCGCAAATGTGCCGGTTGCTAGTAGTAGATGGTGGGAGCCCTATGTGGTGGGGCCCCGTACCCCTTAGGCCCCCCTAAATCCTGCCCTGGATTTACTGGTTAAGTTATGCAAACGACTGATACAAGTTCGATTGTAGTTTAACTTCGTGGAAGTTGTGAAAGTTTCTTCAAATTTTTAACCTTTGAGGACCGGTGGTATACATTTTGAATTTTCTAAAGTAGCTTTATACCAACTAATGAAACGATTTTTAACAAACTTAGTACTAACTATAGTAAACAACTTGTAGCTATACAGTATCTAAAAACAGCGGGAAAGAGATGCATTTAAATTTTGAACCATTTTAATTTATGCGTTGATTTTGTGTTTTCGTGCTTGTTGGACTGTTAAACATTGATAAAGTATATAGATAAAATGAAAATAATGTAATATAACATTAAGACGAATGTGCAAAAAACTAAATCACTCTCAGCTTCAAGAACCAAACAAAAAATAGAATCTATTTGAATAAGATAACTAAACATGATCCGTTTGAGTCGAAATCAATTTTATCGTTAAAAAAATAATTAGAGATGTTTTATATTATTGAGGCTTGTTCCGTAACTTTTTCTTGAATATTGATTAATGTAAGATTAGCGATTATTCTAAGACCAATTTCTTTCAAAACAGCATATTTAGTCCCAAACTGACGTTTGATTCGGGCTTTCTCAGTTTTGTCTTCATCGAGAGGATGAAGGTAATGTTGGATGATATATTTCCAGAAGTCGCGTTCCTCGTCGTCCAAATATCTGAAGAAAAATTCAAAATTTACTTTTCGTACAAAAGCTGAGCTTACATCACGTTTAATATTTGAAAGCATATTATCGTTGCAACAGTATTGTCTATTAAAAAATCTAAATTTGCTTGTAGAACAAAAAAAAGTCATTTTAAAAAGGTTGCAGCGCTGCCATTAAAAAGCCTCAAAATGCAAATTAGAAATACTGAATTCTTGAATAAGTTGCTTAGCTAACCTTCCAAATGACAAACTATGATAAAATCTACAAAACTATATGCAAAGCTGCAATTCGTGACCTGAGTCGTTTTTTTCCTGTTTTTTTTTTGCATACATCTGATAAAATTATAACAAATTAAGAAAAGTTTCACAACTTTTTGATTGATCCACATTCATCCTCCACTCACGAGGAATCGACAGTGGCCCTCGTAGCACAAGTTAATATTTTTGTTTTTCAGTAAACAAAATTGTTTTGCTTTTATGTAAACAAGACCTTCCTCAAATTGCAGGCTAAATTAAAAAAAAACACGTCGTTACTCAATAACGCCATCCATCATCGATTCATCGACCAGCCAATAGAGCATCTCTTCCTCCTCATCCTGCATCCTCTCCGTTCCAACCATGTCTTCATATTCCTCGTCGTCATCATCGTAAAAGTCATACTGAAAAAAAATTTGCATATTATTGTTGTTGTCGGAAAAGTTCAAACCTTATGGCGAAAAGTTAGATTAAGAAAAGTTTCTGTTGTAGGAAAAGTCTCAAAAGATTGGGAAGCTTATTGCGAACTATACGTTAAGTGTATTAGGAAACGTAACAAATACAAAATTTTATAGCATCATCAGCGTACGCATCGACATTACGTGTAGTACAATACGATGCAGTAAATAAAAATTTAACAAAATCTTTTTTGGCACAGAATAATTGTGTAGTGGCTAATTTGTTAATTTTTTAAAATACTATCATTTCGGTTTTAAAGAAGTCAAAACTGATTACGTCTTCCCGTGCTTCGGCCAGTTGTTGGGAAAGAAGCTTTGTTTGCTCCGACATTGAATGCGGAGTCGCATCTGGATCAGCCTGCTCCAAACTTCGCTTCGAAATGCGTCGTTGTTGTCTAAAAAGTTTTGATTGATACAATTAATTTTTACGTTGAATAAAACGGTACGTTATAAATACTTTATCTTTTCAAAGGAGATCTTTGAACGGTTTGTTTATGATACCAATACCAACAGGTGCAACTACAAGGGGTGCTAGTTTCAACACAAATTCTGCGCGTGAAAAAGATGAGTGATTCTACAGAAACTGCAACGAAAAAAACTTTCAAAGTTGAAACGAACGATGGCGGAAGAATAAAATCCATATGTTCGTAGCAATTTGTTCGTTCGTTTGTATGAACCAAGCCCTTTGCTCCCGTCTAACCGCACCAACGCAGAGCACCCTTTTTTGGGTTATGTTTGCAAGTCTTTCGTCAGGCTGGGCCACCACAATGGATAGACTGCTTGACCCTAATGGAAAATTAGCGTAAAGTGTCTTTCCCAAGGGCACAACGACGTGCTGCCAGTTTGAGAATCGAACCAGGGGTCAGCACCTCTTCTATCACAATCACGTCACTCCTCCACTGAGCTATCGTAGCAGTTTTGTCTGGGTAAACGTTGTTCAACTAACTTGTACATTGTAGCCATGTAACTCTTCCAAATTCTTAGCAAATAAGATCAAGTTTTTGGTTATTCATTTTTTCTCATGTGTAACTACCAACTGGTCGAAGCGGTAACACGCTCGTCTCTGGAGCGGGAGGTCTGAGGTTCAACTCTCGGGCCAGTCAAATCGAACGCAGTGTTGCTAACGGCTCGCCACCGTTGCGATATTTTTTCGAAAGAAGATTTGTTGTACGGGCTCAATTACGCGGAGATGAGTCCCGCCAAATCCTTTCACAGCGAGTATAACAAAAGATTTGATATTAAACTAAAACTTACGAAGAAAGTTTTCTCAGGGTTGCGGTGTTGAGAGCATCTGGTCCAATTTTGGTACTGTATCGTCTGAACTGAGCCAACGACATTCGCTTTTCCAAACGTTTTTCAATTGCAGCACCTAGTTCCTCATTTTGCATTCCTATTAGTACATTAAATCACAACAATGTTTTTTACACTGTAATGGATATCCACAATTGACTTATTGAATGGAGAAAACACGCTACAGTTGGACTTTTTCATTGGAGCAGGCATCAGTACCTCTCACTGATTTGGTTAGACACATGCTTGAGTGAAAGTTGTTCTTCTCGTATGAGTACGTTAGCGCAGTATGAGCATTCAAACATTTTTTAAATGGATGAAAGTACATTAGCATAAGTGGAGATTCGAAGTTGGAGTTTATAGAGAGTGGTAGACATAGAGCTAAATAGGGTTGGAAAAATTTAAAGTTTTGAAACTTCAAATTCTAGTTTATTGTATTCAAAAGCCCAGAATTCAAGTAGATTGATCTCAAAGTTTCAAAATTTAATCTTAGTAAGTTTTAAAATACAAATTTAGTTTAAATTTATTGAAAAGTATTGAGCAAAGGCAATCCAACTTCGTCATAAATTATTTTGAGTGAACTCTGCAGTCCTTGACAAGGCTGCTATTGCCATATTTTGTCTCCTAATTCCATTATTCAAAGTGAAACGATGCAAAAAAAGATGTACTGTACAACACAAATTTGCAGTTGGAAACATAAAATTTGTTTTCAAAATTGGAATTCAAATGCTAGTTTAACAATTTCGAAACTCAACACTCAAATTTAACAACTTCAACAATTCAAATTTATTAGAAATTTCTTAGCGGATTTAAATTCAATTCAACTTTAATTCGAGGTTTTTTAGTCCTCCTGTCCAAAATACGTACTCGCCCAATTCGATGAGGGAAAAAATAAGAAAGCGCCAACAATTATTAAATAATCATCATTCATTTTTAAGGTCACCGTATAAACCAGTCTCCTAAAGTTTTGAAAAATTTTCCCTGCAAAGTTTACATACGCATCTGATTTCATGTCAGTTTACCTGTGACTTGCTGAACTTTGGCCATGCTAAACTTCTTGTACATGGAATGGCGAGCTTGTGGACCCAGCGTTGTCCGGCGTTGGCCTGCATAATGATGGGTGGCTCTCCTGGTGGGTTGATGCATGATAGTATCACGATTTTCAACGGGTTGTGGAGGTTTTGGACTGATGCATAAAGCACACTGACAAAGGTTGCCGAGACCACAGCTGTAATACCCATCTGCAGATTCCGGGTTATCATAAATAGATCCAGCAGGTCCAATTTGCATCTTACGACTTTTCTTGTTTTTGCCAGCAACTTGCTAAAAACATTTTAAAAAATAGGAAAAGCACCACTAAGACTAGCTCAGAAAAATCTTAAATTATTAGAATTTGCATGGCAAATTGGTTGTTTAATTAAAGCAAATTTGCAAAAAAAAGTTACGCATCAACACATTATCAATATAATTGAAAAGCTTAAACACAAACTGACCAATAAACCCGAAGAAATTTCATATAATATGGACGATTGATTGATGATCCATTTTTATCTTCCAGTCACGAGGAAGAAACGGTGGCGCTTTTAATTTAGACGAATTGTTCTCACCCTCTAAGAAGTTGACCGTGGTATTACACAAAAGACCTTCGTATTACACAAAATACTTGCAATTTTCTAGCTGATTACACAAAAGGCGTCTTTTTGTAAAAACACTGCAATGTTACACGCAGCATTTAAGGCACGCAACACGATTTGAGATCATACCTCGAGCGCTTGCTCACTGGCACTTTCGCCTTCAGAAACCGGTTTTTTTGATTCTCGAGTTCCCCAAGACACGTTATTCACGTTGGTCAGGCTAAAAGAAAAAGTTGCAATTATGATACTGTGCACACACTAATGTAACAGTTTGCATTAGTATTACAGGTTTGGTTGTTTGATGATCGACGGCGTAATTTCGATGGTTTTTTACCATAAAATATTACGATAAAAAAAACGGAGGTAAATTATCAACTTGAAGTCAGAATTTCTTTTCTTCACTTATCGCTTCCCTAACCGAACCCGCATTTTTAGTTTTAAAAGTTTTTCTTCACAAGTCATTCGAGAAATTTCACAGTAGAATATTCAACTCAACAGCAAGATTTCCTAACTCTGTATTGAACCACAGTCTTAAGTTCACAGAGCTGGAAGCAGTGGTGCTTTTTAGCCAGTTGGAACCGGTTTCCAGATTTAGAGAACCCGTTATTCGCATCTTCTTGCTTAGATACCCAGCATTTTTGGCTAAAACAAACCGTTTACTAAGTTTAAGTTGTGACTCTGAGTTGTAGCTTAGTTAATTGTGGCACTGAAGAAATTGGTTCTGACTTCCAACAAGCGAGCCGACAACGATGAGCACTATTCACTCAATTAAACCATGGTATTGGTTACAACAACACATAACATCAATATTCAAAAAGCATAATGCTGCTACCACGATGTGTACTATAAACTACTGAAATCAGTAATAATCTTCCACCTGTACACCATTAGGAAGATGAAAGCATAAGGAACGCATAGATAGTAGAGAATTCCGTGCAATAAGCAAGTGATTTCTTGAGGGTGAACAAGCCCAGTGAAGGTATACAATCCCACCAGCAATATCATGAAAATATTGTTGGGGTCCAGGAATCCTAAAAAATATTTATGATTGCAATTCGTGATTTATATTTTTTAGCAAAATAAATATTGTTTTTTTTTTTGCTATAATGCAGCACAGGGGCAAGTTTTTAAATGACATGCTATGAGCACTGAGCACTCCAAAATTGCAGGCAACGTTGGTTATAAATATAAAACCTTTTCTGTGACACAATGCTTGTAATCATGAATATGCTTGCCTAGTCTTTAGCGGCGAAAGCGGTTCTATTTTGAGAATCCAGTTTTAAATAAGTCAAAACTATTTGAAATAATTTAAATCTTTTTGAATTACATTCTATGAAACGCTATTTCCGATCTAATTGATTAAGAACAAACACTGCTTTAAATTTTGCTCTTCTGAAATCATGCATCTACAGTACTTTACATTATATTACATATTACAACCAGTTGGACTTAGTTGATCAATGAAATAAACAAGAGTTTACTAAGCATATTTTCATACAAAACTAACCGTTGGTTACCATACTTCCAATTACTCCTACAACCACAGCCATCATAACAAGAGCGTAGAGAATGGTTAAAATTGCCGCAACCGCCACCTGCAAACGTATTGGATTGTGATTGCGATTTGGCGTGAAAGTTAAAAGGAGTTACTGCATTACTACTGTAAATAACGTCGTTTTATAGTAATGCAGTCGTTTTCACGACGTAAAAACGACTGTGTAACTTTTTACGACGACCCCAATCATATGATCTGGGTTCGACCCGCACCCTGGTCACGTTATTGCTTCCTTGGATAAAACGATTTGCGACAATTATCTCTGCTTGGTGGCTTCGAACAAGCAGCTAACTAAGTGGACAAGAATTCGAAGAAATCCACAGGAATATTAGATCATTGAAAACTCCCAAACGGGTACGGATTCCTTCAATCACGAAGTAGTCATTGCAATGAAAAGTGTGCAGATCGTCCAATAGTTAGCGTCTGACTCTGTCCAATGACAGGAGGATAAATATGCACCACACCAACAACAACAACTAAATCATTAAGATCAATCTAAAACATATTACAAGATTTAAATTTTTGCAAGTTGTTGATGAAATTGTAATTACATGTTTATTTATGAAGTTGCCTCGGCCAGGAGACACCAAAGAGATCTTTGCGGTCATCAAATCAAGCTGCCAACAGCCCAATTGTCTTCTGCACATGGTGAAAGCTTCTTCATTGATCCTTTTTGTTGCTTAGCATCAAGCAGGAAAACAGTAAATGCTAATTTTATAGCCTTTGGTTTGACCGTTTGACCCAACCGAGAATCGAACCCGTGTCTATCGTTTTAGTTGCAGATGTTCTGCCTCTATCTAGTCGACCATTGATCGGCTCACTGCCACTCATGGGCTATTAGAGTTCAAAATTAAAAGCTGTGTAATTTTTAATTTGACATTATGTTCAAAACCGTTTAAAACTTTGCCATTTATAACTTATAAGCAGTGATTTTACCTGAGTGTCTTGCGAAGTCACGTAACAGAGAATGACAAAGATAATGACAGGGATGAGGGAAACAATGAGGGACAACGTTGCACTCCAGCTGAACACATACTGGTAAGCACCCTGTACGATCATTATCACTGTCGCAGGGCCCAGAAGAGAAGAGATCATCAATCCAAGCTGAAGAATAAATTCACGAAGATTTTAAAGTTTCAACAATGATGAAAATATTTTTAATTTTTCCGAAATTAACATAATATCGAGATGAAAAATTTTGGAAAATTGTTCAATTTGGTATAATTTAACTCGGTTATTGTTTGATAAAAAAAACTGTTGTGATGAGGTGCTGGATATGCAAGCTTCAAAATTAAGAAGTAGGCCTATCTCTTTCGCGAAAATCATCGTCATTAATTCTTTTGTTTTTTGTACCTTTAACATGTTGTCAATTTATTTGTCTATTTCTGAAATTACAAAGCTACTGATGACATTAACACCTTGCGCAGTTCTGCAGTTCATAAAACTGCTCAAAGGCAGTGGTGCAACCAAGGTTCGGCCTCTGCCCCGTTACCCAAGTTAATTAGAAAATTTACCCAAATCTGCATTCAGGCCCAAATCCGCCAATAATAATTTTTTGGTCTTCACCTATATCAGGCCAAAAACAGGTCAGATTTCTTAGCTAAGCCCCCTCCTCCCCTTTAGCAAAATTCTGGTTACGCACCTGCACATAAATGTTTTCTGCATAACGTGCTGAAGGTATAAAAACGCAGCAAAGGAAATCGAAGGGAAGAAACTTCAAATCAAATCTTTTACTACACTTACAGCATTGCGCCGAAGCGTGTAACGAGTAGGCAGAGCTTGTCTTCGCGTCATTGCGCCTGCAGGCAACTCTGTTTCTTTCGAAAAAATGTTGCAGCTATGGCGAGTCGTTGGCAACACATTGCCCGGTTTGATCGGCCCGAGGTTTAAGCTTCAGACTTCTCGTTACAGAGACGAACACTTACCGCTTGAACAATTGGCCGGCTCCAAATTGCAATACAAAACGCAATACTGCATAATTGTGCTATTACGGTGCTTTCGCTAGCGTATCTTTGCATGAGTGGCTTCATTTCCCGTCTGAACTCTAAACGTCGCTGTGTTACGCAAAAACAGCAAAGATTGTTTCATAAAGCAATACCTGATAAGCGATGTATCCCCAAGATATGTAGATTGTGTTCTTAACTGCACGCTTAGCGTCCATCAAAATATCAAAAATATTGGCCATTGTCGAAGGTTCCCATCTAACAATTATGTTGAAATGTTATTCATTTGAATGCTAAGTTATCTGCACAGTACGGTAACTATAATACTCTTCTGCAGCTGACGAGCTCAGAAAAAAAGCTGATAGAGAAGAGTAAATAATAAATTGATAAGAGAATCCCCTGTGCTGGGTTACTCTGAAAAAAGCAACTCTTATTATTGCATTACGAGTACATTTGCAGACCTTGAAAAAATTAGTGAAATTTCCAGAAATACCAACAAAATATTGAATTTTTGAATGTTTTTAATGTTTAATAGTTGCTACAATGATATCACGACCTTTTATTGTAGTCTGTATATTCTATGTTGCCTTTATCTACAATTACCGCAGATCAATCTAGTTTTGTTTCAATACGTTCAGTTAAGTGTAAATCATACCTTCTGCGCTGGTTGTAAAACTCCTTGAATTCTTCCGGAGCGAAGGTGAAAGAGTCAGAAGCAGCGCTGTATTCAATTCTCCAACCTTGCTTTAGCAGCAGAGTACACAACCAACGATCTTCTCCTGCAAGGAGCCAAACCAAAGGTGTTACTTTTATTAAAAACTATAATAACTTTCAAGTCTTGAGTGTAACGAAATTTAAAGCTTAACAAGAGTTTGCAGTTTTTTCAGTACCAAACGTGTTAAATATCACAGCAATGTAATTTTTGTTTCTCAGTTTAATCCAAGACAAACTTTAACTGAATGCAGAGGAAGCAAATTCACTTTTGCTTGGAATTTTTCAAGTTAAACTTACAAAAAAATCTATTTTGATTATAATCGAAAAAGTGTTTTTTTCTCCAACATAAGGGTTACCAGCGAAAAAGTTTATGTAAGAAAGAGCCACCAAAACGGCAACTGCTTAAAAAAAGCATTTCGAAAAATCCGTTCACCAATAAATTCAAACTGGCTGTCTAGGGCTTAAATCATGCTGGCAATGCAATCATCAAATAAATCAAAATTTAGCATTATTAACTGTTAAATATTCTGTTGAGTACTGTATTACGAAAGTTAAGAAATCCATGACAAAAAGAAAACCATTTGATAACCAAAAGTTTTATGGCAACTACTGGTTGAGCGGAATTACAAACCCATTTCTTCCCAAGTTTCATTCAAAAAAATTTGCTTATTGGCTCAAAATTTATAAATACGCAAAGTACTGCGTAGTACCTTGATCCCACTGCACATAATGTCTGGCTTCGGTAGCTTTGGTAGTGTATTGATTTACCACGTTCACATCCACCAGCGCTGAACCTCTGAAAAGACTGAAACATCCGGGACTGCAAAGTACACAACCAAGCACGTGTTCAGCTGTCTTCTGCAACCAGTGACCAACAGCGTACTCGAATTTTTGAAACCAAACGACAGGACCAGAACCTAAATTTGAATTATGCTAATCAGAGGTGGAGTCCTCGAGGACACATTTTGAAGTCCTTGGTCTTGGCCTTGGCCTCGAAGGTCAAGTCCTTGGCCTTGGCCTCGAGGCCTCAAGTCCTCGAAAATTGGCCTGTCGTCGACTCGAGGACAGCACTATTTTTTGAATTGTTAAAATTTTGTGAAGCGCTTTTGGAAAACGTTTTTTTGTGGAGATCGCTTGAAAAATTTTTGTGAAGACCTTTTTTTTTTGAGATCGCCTGAAAAATTTTTGTGAAGACCTTTTTTTTTTTGGAAAGCACTTGCGCTTGTGTCCTTGGTCCTTGGCCTTGGCCTCGAGCATCCCTGTCCTTGGCCTCGAGAGTGTCTGTCCTCGGAAAGGCTGTCCTTGGCCTTGGCCTGGGATTTTTTTGTGTCCTTGGCCTTGGCCTCGAGCCTTGTGTTCTCGACTCCACCTCTGATGCTAATACACTTGCAATATCTTATTACAAAAACTTTTGATGAAAATTTGATGGTTTAACATATTGTTATAGATTATTTTTGGATGAAATTGAAAAGAAAAAAAAACAACGCTATTTTAAACACTAATGGACATAGTGCATAAAAATTTCTGTAAAATTGTTGTAGTGGATGATTAAAATATAAACAGCGTACAAATCTAAATTTTGAGTCTGATATTTGCAATTCCTTTTTATGTTCGCTAATCGAACAGAAAACACATTAAATACAGTAGTTGAAATAGGCCTACCATTTGTTTACAACCAAATTTTATACATTCCGCTAAAATCAGCAGATAGAGAAAAAGCGTTGCTTCTGCAAAATTTACGAATGATTACTTAAATTTCGTACCAGTTGGGTGAATTCTGCCACACGCAGCACCAACATCCGGGTTTCTTTTCATTCTGTCTAATAGGAGTAAGACAGCGTTAGGTTGAAAATCGACGTCACCATCAAGCGCAAGTAGAAAAACATCCTCAAGCTTGTAAGCCTTTTTGGTTGCTTGCAAATAGCCAAGAATATAATACATGTACATGCATTGAGACCATCTCTTGCGGTGTCTAAAAACATAAAATGAATGCAATAATATCTATACACTTCAAATTTTAGTACAAAACATACGTGGCCAATGTGGGGCAATGTTTTGACCTCCATTAGTTTATCAAATCTTATTTTTGCTAATTAACTGACCGTTTTCAGTAGTTTATCTCTTCTCATGGTTTTTAGTAATAGTCGAATGCCATTGTTTGCTGCTGCATTATAAGGCAAAATTGTAACAGTTTTCGTCTAACAGCTTTCTTCTAATTATTAATGTTTCCTTATCTTACCTTATCTTTTCTTTGTCTTTTAAATGAACCACCATAAGATTGCCATGTGGCATCACAAACTCAAGACGTCCACCGTATGGGGTTGGGTAAATGACAGGTGGTGGGAGGTCGTATCCTTTACCGAGCTCAACTTTGCTGTAAAACAAAAAGTGCAGTTCAACGCACTTAGTCGTGATTTAGTTTATCTGAATCTTTGCCTAATAGGAAGAAAAATGCAACCACGTCATTTTTTCATTAATATATCATTCTTATTTCTTTGATAAGCATGCAGAGTACCGACTTTAACCCAATGTGAAAAAAAATTAAGGATAGAAACCTAGTAAGATTTAGATTGTTTTTTTTTACGGAATGTATTTTAGTGTTGTTTGTAATAGAAACCCACTTCTTTGTAAAATTTGAAATAACGTTAATAGAGCACAGATTCGTAGCCGTTTTGCTGCCATAGATATGCAAAAATATTTAACAACCGATAATACCAGCAATCGAAATCATTGCCTTGCATTTAGTGTTCTTGTTAGTATCCAAAAAAAATGATTACGTTTTTTTTTTAAACTCTTTCTTACACTATTGCACTATTTTTCAAACACCATCGTACCAATCAATGATTTTTGTTAGCAAAGACTTTATTTTTACTTGTTGATGCTTTAGCGTACATACTTGGCAGCTAAAGGGATAAGGTTGCAAAGTTGGTGCACCCATTTGTTGGTGGTCACTTCCTTCCCATCTTTTGTTCTCTCCATCGCGTCATCAAAGAGAACATGAACTTGAAAATTGTAATAATCGTCGTCATCTCGAGCATTTGCTCTGCGACTTCCTTGATCTCGGTCAAGTCTGCGAACAATAAATTAATGACTTAGAGTGCACCTATATTGTAATAATGCTGGATTATACCGCAATAATGGCAGTGTGCTACATCAATATCCTAAGAAAAATAATTGCTTTTCCTACTGATATATATATTTGAATTTCGACTAAGGAATTTTGTCAGGGAAACCAAAAAAAGGAACATGATCAATTTTTGCACAACAATCAATGAGAAGTTTTACAATTAGACACAATTAACTCACAATTCTACGTTCTGTTGCATCTCAACCAATTTTATATTTCCGAAATGGCATCTTAAATCTACAGCATTTGTTATCTCATAAGGATCTGTACCGAAAGCTTGTAATTCATGACTAATAACTCAGTCAGCCTATTTTCTTGAGTAATGAGATTGAATCGCTTAAAAGGTAGCTTAAAAATATGTGATAATACATTATTTGATATTTTTCCAAGGGTTTACTTTTCTTACCTCATTAAGGATGTTAAAATTTGAGTCATTTCTTCTTCGGTTTCGTGCCACATGGTGGCGCACAGGAACAATTGGGGAACAAACTTGTGGCCTCTCGAAATAGTCGCTCTCCTGGAGCTTTTACGGCGCTGTATACTGCGGCTACTTGAAGAACTAAAAGCATGTAAAACAAGCAACAAATATTAATAAGCAGTTACGGTACATTGTACAGTGAAGGTCTATATTTACATCATGACCGCATACAAAACTAAGGGCTAAGGGTCATGCATTCATGAGTACGAACCAGAAATATTAGACCACACCAACGCAGAGCACCTTTTTTTGGTTTTGTTAAAGGGATAAATTGGCTGACCAAGAGCCTGAAGTCATATTCTACATTCCCAACAGAAGGGTGAACGTGGACTCTGCCTATCGAGTTTTTAGAATTTCATTCCAAAATTTTTGTTTGAATCTAAAAATTTGATGTTATACTTTAAAGCATGAATAAGTACCGTTCGGCCTATCGTTAAATTTAGGAAAAATATTAGCAATAATCAACTAAACGTACTGCTAGCTCAGCAAAGTATTTTATTCATCTTGTGAGTGACCAATTGACCTTACTATGTTGCTGATTAATTATCAGTTAATTTTGAATAAAAATAAGCCAACTTGCCAACTTAAATATATCAGTAATAATACCTTGCAGATAAACGAATAGCAAAGCAAGTTATAAAAATATTTTGCAATAATGTAATTTAAATCATGAAACCCGTCATCACAAATCATGGATATTACGATAATAAAAATAAGGAAAAACAAAAGCAAAAACGGTGCTCGCGCTTTAGTATGGTTAAATAAAGAACAAAATGCTTGGGTCGTACTGTAGAGTACACACGAATAAATACACAGATAAATAAATAAAAAGCAAAGCTTTTTTTCCTTTAAATATGGCAGCTTGGCCAACAACCATAGACCTTCTACGGACCATTAATCAATTTTTCATTTTGCCTTGATTTCTAATTCAAAAGCAATTTACGTTCTTTGCTCTCTCTCCCTTTCTTCTCTTTTTCTTATTTCTTCTTCGTCCTTTTTTTGTTTCGCCTTTGAGTATTCCTGTTCGTACTGTCGTCGATTCAGCAGCAAGATTTGATCAATCATAGCTCCTCCATAAAGTGGTTTTACAAAAAGAACTTCCATCCTAAATCGAAGTTAATTGACTTAGGCAAAAGTATACTGTCAAGAGAATATTGCGTATACTTGCACTGCCTGTGATATTACTAACAGATAAGCAGGGCTGTTAAGAGAGAGGGGTTTAGGGGTGAGAGAAAAAGTACTCTGGCCTAGCAATTTTGGGGAAGCAAACGATTTTAATCTTTAGCTCAACCAGGACCAAACTCAAGGTCACTCAGAAGGGGTAACCTTTTTTCTTTCTTGTTCAGGAAAACAAGTGTAAAACTAATGAAGACTTTTTTGATGGTCACTTAGAATTCCTGAGACAGATACAATAGGTCCAAATCTGCAAAGGCTTTTTTTTATTTGGTATTCGGCCCTGGAATTTCTTTCAATGGCCCTGCTTGGTGGTTCGTTTGTATTTCTTGCCCAACGGCCCGAAATTTCTTTCAACAGCCCTGAACATAGGCATGGCCAGGTTTTTTGATTGCTGGGGGGCAAATCACATGCAATGACGTCATTAGAAATTTTTCAAAATCAGGAACTTTTTATGGTACAAAGATTACATAGAATGGAAGATCAGAAGCCGGGACCTGGATTGACTTGTAACTAGGATTTTGCCAAAGGGGGAGAACTTGAACCAAAAGTCAAAAAGTTTCTCAAAAATCTTTAAATTGGGAGATGTGGCGATCAAACTAGTGTAACTCAAACGTATCGCAGACAAGGTATGGAGGCGGAGTCCTCAGCCACCCGAAGCTATGAGTGTCTGGGGGCTTTACCCCAGCCGCTGGGCAATTTTTTGTATCTTTTTGAAAAAAAAATATTTTAATGCCATTTGGATCACATTTCGCATGTTTTTAAAGCCATCTGAAAGAACTAATTTTTTAAGATTTGAAAGCCAATTAACAAAAATTATAAAATTCAGACCTCCCTTTACTTACACGGTCAAGTTCAAGTTCAAAACACATTAAAATTTTTTCATATTTTGGTTAAAATTTGTAAGTGACTTGGCCCAGGTGAGGGGAAGCTAGGTACATCAGAGATGGAACCGGTCAGGATTTTCTCGACCCGACCCGACCGGTAAATTTCAAAATCATCGCCGGTTGACCGGCCGGTTGACCGGTTTCTGACCGGCCCGGTCGACCAATTTTTTTACAGAAGATTTTTCTTCACTATTCAATGTATTTATTGAAAAATTTTCAAAAGGGGGGAGGGGCATGGGTGGGGTGTTAAAATTTGTGACTTTAGACGTGGGTCTCAGAAAAAAAACGCAAAAAACTTTTTGCGTTTTTTGCAAAAAGGACTCAATTTTAAGACCTTTTTTGGTTAAGTTTCGGTTTGAAAGACCTATTTTGAGCAGCGCAAAGTGTGCTCAAAATAAGCATAAAAAGCACTGGAGGGCACAAGCTAAATTATTAGACCTTCTTTCTAATGATATTTTGCAAAAGGCCAAAAAATGAAGTCACAATTTTTTAGCTATTGGTGACAGATTATTTGTAATTTGCCGAGCAGCAAACACTAAACTTTTTTTCGGCAGTGCTGTCTTAGCAGTTACAAAATGATAAATGAGGAAAAAATTACAGCAGAAGATAGGTAACAGTAAAAACATATGAACATCGCAATATTTGTACTATTATATCCACTAGTGTACGCAGGATTTTCGAAAGGTGGGGGGACCAGGAAATTTAAGAAAAAAAATCTTCACTTAGAATTAGTTCGTTTTCTGCCCAAATTTAGGTGAAGACCAAAAAAAAAAAAAAAGTTCTTCACCCACATGCAGCCCGTTTTTCTGCACATGCCTTCTGCCCGAATTCCAAAGGGGGGGCATGACTCAATTTTGCGCATTATTCTTACTTATTTATGCATTACTGGCACCCCAAAGGGGGGTAATGGCACCGTGCTCCCCTAAATACGCCCTTGATTATACCCAAAAACATTAAAATGATGAAGAAATAACATTATATAATATTGAAAATTATGTCACTAACAGCGTGAAAAAGATTAATGATATTCGTAACAACTAGGCTGCTTCACTAACAATTTGAGAAAGTATGAAAAGGATCTATTACAACACATTATGTACTGGAAAAGGTTTTTAGTTCCACAGAGATTTATATTAATTGTTCCGTCCGTATATAAATCTCTGTGGAGCAAAAAACCTTTTCCAGTACATAATGAGTTGCAATAGATCCTTTTCATACTTTCTCAAACTGTTTGTGAAGCAGCCTAGTTGTTATGAATATTATTAATTTTTTTCACGCTGTTAGTGACATAATTTTCAATATTATATAATGTTATTGCTCCATCATTTTAATGTTTTTGGGTATAATAGTACAAGTATTGTGATGTTCGTGTGTTTTTACTGCTACCTATCTTCTGCTGTTACTTTTTTCTCATTTGTCTTTTTGTAACTGCAAAGGCAGCACTGCCAAAAATTGTTCTGAAGAAGCTTACCGGTTTGGGAAGCGAAACGTCAAACCAATAAATAAACTCATCGGTAGTACGAAGTGGTTATGAATAACTACCCAGATGAACGCAACGCGTCCGTTATTTTCATTGAAAACACTAAACTGTTATGACATTGGCTTGAAAACATTCGAAATATAATGTGCCCCAGCAGTTTGTAGAAATGCTGCTACTTCAGAACAAGCTATGGCTAGTTAGATATAAAAAAATAAGATATATGTCTTTCTTGCCCAGTGTAGAGAGTGGTAAATTTAAGTTGAAAAAAGCTTTTCGAAGCGGCAAGATTTTAGCATGTACCAAAAAATCTGAAATCTGCGCCACTTCTACTCTTAAGCTGCTTAAAATGATGCTAAAATGCTAGGTAGCGCAAGCCTCTTCCGCGATTTTAAAGTATATTTTGCACTTTTTTGCTTTGTGCCGTGGCCCAAAGTGGGGGGGGGGGGGGCATGGCACAATACTCCCACCCTAAATACGTCCATGGATGTGCATGTCTTAATGGTCACAGCATTCAAGTCACAGCTTGAAACCATTCAACAAGTGTTTTTGAAAGATGTGGTTTGTGAATACTGTTTTTTTACAAAAAGTTTTATTTATGATAAAATATATAGGTATGTTTCGGTTGGTGCTTAAATGCCTTTTAGTTGCCAGAAAGGAGAATTTGACCAGTTTTTCAACCGGCTTGACCGGCCGGTCGAAGAATCTCGACCCGACCGGCCGGTCGACCCGACCGGTTTCCATCTCTGAGGTACATTGCCTCCTGCAATATTTTTAGCAGTAAATAATGATTCACTCGAAGATCGTTTTGCCTTGGAAATTTTTGTTTTGTCATGAAAATAACCAGTTTTAGGAGTACAGGTACGACCAAGAGGCCCAGGCCCCCTCAATTCAAAATCTATAATTTGTTCAATAAGCATTTCCTTTAGCTAGTTTTTTTTTCAAAACTATTTTGTCGCGTAAAAACTGGTGAAGTGGATTGTTATTTAAAATTCGTACAATAGATGGTTACTAATGGTATTGCATTATACGTTAATAAAAAGGTTGTAGATGAGGGGCTGAGGTTGAAATTTTTAGGACAAGAACCCTAAGTTTCTCCAGGTTTATGCATTTAAATTGGTTGACAAAAATTTGAATTGAGGGGGCCCGGGCACCAAGGTTGTCAATATTGATATTACTGTTACTTAATGTTGTACGCGAAAATGCTAAAAGAAACTGAAACTGAACAAACAATAGGCTTTGTTGTCATCATTTTTTGCACTGGTTGCATTTCAATTAGAGGACCCGGGCCCCATGATCCATCCCCACCCCCCGGCAACGCCTATGCCCCGAACATAAATATTTGGTTATTAAATTGGATATGGTTACCAAGCTTGTTGCGGGAATAATGTCCATCTTTTGCGGTTTGCTTTTCTTTCTGTTTTAAGAACAAGTCATGCTCAACAAATATCACACTTATTAAAAACGTGACGAAGTTTTTATGGTTGCACATAATATGTTTTATGATGTACAAGTGCAAGCAATTTTCACATCACATACAAATAGAGCTCGATGCCAAAGCAGAGCTATTTTCTACTTGAAATAATTTCACACAAGCTGACAGGCGACTATTGATTTCTTGTAAAAACAATCAAAATTTCGGTTTGCAGGCCAGTTTAGTTTAGCTTTTGAATTTCGGTTTGAACATCAGCTCTGCCGATGAGCGTTGGTATTACGCGAAACTCGAGTCCAGAGCAGTACGTGGGGAAAAAAAAAAGGTCAGCCTTTTTAGCAGCTGAAGTTACAGGATGAAGACGATAGCCTACACCAATAGCTTAGTTATTCAAATTTACCGGTTGAGTTAGCTTAATTCAGGGATCAAAATTCTTTGCATTGTGTCGACTCCTCTTCATACTGATGATGAAGTCAGTTGACTTCGAAACACGGGAATGCTCCTGCGATAGGGGGCTCCGCCTCACCTGCGTCACTAGGGGTTGAAATGATTACCCATTTCGACGCGGAGACAGCATTAAGGTGTTGTCAAATGAAGTAGGATTGTAAGACATGATGTCTCTGTGAACTATTAAATTAGTTCTGCCTATTTCACTTCAGGAATAATTAAACTTAATCAAAATAATGTTTTAAAAAGTAAATATAGTTGAAGTGTTGAGGTTGTACTCAAAACAAAGGACGAAGGCGCGCACAAGTTTCACTTTAACAACTATGCTGCAATGCTTTGGTAATGATATAAAGAGAGTCTAAGAAAAAGTTTGGAGTTTTTTCGATCTATTCTTTTTTGCACCTATTAATACGTTAAACGCATATTTACTACCTGTAAAAAATGTTAACGAAGTCATATTCTGAATTTCAATCTTTTGCGTCCTTTATTTTAAGTGTCGCTTTGCTTCATTTCGCGTCCAGTTAAAATAAATTGTCTCCTGCATGATTTTGAAAGATAAGCGCAGATGAAAATCGCAAAAAATCGATAAAAAGCAATCAACAAACACGATGATAATAGATTTTTAACCACTGATCCTGCTTCAAGTTTATTACCTTTCCAGGCGGTTGTAAGGATTGTGCCAGAGATAATGAGTTATCAGAACAATTCCCAAAGCGCCTAGAACTAGACCCACGATCACAAGTAAGGAGGCTAATCCTAAGAAACGAGAATCACTTTGTCCATCAATCGCAGTTCCAGGACCAAACGGTACGTTGTTCCAGTCGAGGTAGTAGGCAATATCTCTCACTCCACGATAGCGCCCATACAAGTCTGTTTAGAATGCCATAGTTAGAATTCAAAAGTTGTGCTTTGAAAAAAATTACAATTGCGCCAATGGATGTTGACGGGTTTATAAGAAAAGGTTTGAGCAATGAAACGTCTTAATCGTCTTGTTCATACTGTAAGTTATTTGGTGTACACTAGATATTTTATTATCAGCATTTATTTCTAGAACATGTGAAACTAATGCAAAGATAATTTTAACACATTCGATATTTTTATTAAGATTTTCTTCACGTTTTCTGTCCATATCCTTGAAAGTTGATGATTATTTCAATTTTGCATTTGCATCTACAAATATGCTGTCCTTCTTCTTGCTTTTCGTGATAAATCTCATTAGAAATAGCTTGCCTGAGCTTTTAACCGATCAATGGTAGAGTAGATAGAGCGTCTGCTACTGAAACAGTAGACTCCGGCTTGATTCTAAGTCAGGTCAAATCAAGGACTATAAAAAATCGGTATTCACAGTTTTCCTGCTTGACGTTCAGCATTTAAAAGGACACTGTAAAGCCTCCAGCGTATGTGGTAGACAGGTGAGCAGGTGGCAGCGTGTCTTGAAGGCCAAAAGGTCCCTTCGCTGTCTCCTGGCAGAGGCAACTTGGTGAATAAATGTAATTACAATTACTAAAAATTTGAAGTTGCTAAAATGAGAAAAATTGGCAAACCTTCAAAATTTGTCAAAATCAAAGTACCAAACTCTGAACATTTTTCGGGCGAATGACGCCTAACGACGTTTTCGTGAGATTATCTTTTGTATTGCACATTTCATGATGCATATTAAAAAACATTTTATATTCATGTTCAATTTTAAACTGTTCTCAACACTACTTGAAAAATGATGACATCATTGACTAAAAACAATGTTTTGAAAAAGTGTTGATAAAATTCTACCCACATGCCAAAATTGATGCTTTATGACATTTGGTTCCGGAGTTATGTAAATCGCAACCCCCTCCCCGTGTAAAATGAGTTGCACAATATAGTCCGTGTATAGAGTAGAACAAAAGTGATGGGCAAGGAAGTCAGAACACTCAAGAATCAGTTTAAGACCAAAATCTTAAATAATCTGCTTAATAAAACAATTATTTTTCACTTACTAAAAAACCAAGCAGACCATGATTTCCAGGATAAGTTTGCTTAAAGATACCAAGAGCTGCAGAAACAGCACTGATAGCAGGTGTCACCAGCACCAATGGTAGAGTGAATGACTCCCTTTGTGCCATCGTCATGCAGGCAACCCGACCGAAGAAGAATGCTGCAAAAGCCCCGCTTATTTGGACAGCGAACACGCTCCATAAATGTCCCAAAATTGCAGCTCTGAAAGACAAACATTTTTATTTTTATTATCACCATGTTCCATAAAATCTTTAAATGAGTTTTAATGCTGGATTTGTTCTCGAGGGCTATGCTTTATTTAGTTAGTAAATTGGCAAAGTCAATTGCGAAAGTGATGCAGCAAGTGGCAGTGCATAGTGTGGTTTATATGTTTAAATGTTCAGTTTGGCTTATATGTTCTAAAACTTGCTTAGTGTCTACATCAGCTATAAGGTAATTACTTTGGAACGTATGCCCAGCAAAAATAACAGACCCAATATTATCTTCTATAAACAAAATGCACCCGAAGGAAAAAATTCAGTAAAAGATAAAAAATTCACTTGACGCTCATTACATTCATTAATACTTGATTGATGCATAGGCGTAGCCAGGGGGGGGGCCAGGGGGCCCGCTTGAAATACCACCAATGATATAAAGTTATGATAACGTACCCTAGCGATGTTTAGTTGCAGTTACGGACGACGAGAGAATCCAGGGGGCCCCTGACTAACATCCAGGGGCCCCCTAAGTAATAACCAGGGGACCTTTAACCGACAACCAAGGGACCCTGGGGCCCCTAACTAACAACCAGGGCCCCTATGTGAAAAACGGGGGCCCTGAAACCTCTAACTGACAAACAGGGGGCCCCTAATTGACAACCAAGGGCCCCAAGGGCCCCTAACTAACAACCAGGGGTCCCAGGGCCCCTACCTGAGGACCAAGGGGCCCCTAACCGACAACTAGGGGGCCCTGGGGTCCCTAACTAACGACCAGGAGGCCCAGGGCCCATAACTAGCAACCAAGGGACCCCGGGCCCCTAACCGACAACCAGGGGGCCCCGGCGCCCCTAACTAACAGCCAAGGGGCCCCTAACTAACGACTAGAAGACTCCTTGGCCCCTAACCGACAACCAGGGAGCCCCGGGGCCCCTAACTGACAAACGGGTGCCTCGGGGCTTCTAACTGACAAACAGGAGGCCCTGGGGCCTCTAATTGACAACCAGGAACCCCCGGGGCCCCTAACTAACAACCAGGGGGCCCGGGGTCCCTAACTGACTACCAGAGAACCCTGGGGCCCCTAACTGATGACCAAAGGTCCCGGGCCAGGAGCCCCGCAATTCAAATTTTTAACAATACATACGCAAAATCTGTAAAAAATCGAAAAGCTTTGTGCTAAAAGTTGCAACCCCAGGCCCTCGTTTAACGTTATTATGAACTTAATGCTATAACACAGGCGGTAATGCAAACCCCCAACTGAAATACTACCAATGATACATATAATGAGAGCATAGCCAGTATGTTGTCCTTGTCCGGAATTGCAGTTTCTTTAATTTAGGATATACGCGTGCAAAAGCAAGTAATAATAATGACGACCACCTGTTCACGTCATAATAATGTCATGCAATTCCTGGAGGTTTCAAAAAACTGTCAAGTGACTTGACTTGAGTCCTCCACGTTTTGGAAAAAAAGTTTGTTTAATTTTGCTTTAAATGTTTTTTTTTTTATGAAAGAACTTAAGGGCGCGATCTTATCTCAAAATCATTGGCGTAGCCAAGGGAGTGGATCAGGAGGCCCGGGACCCCTCAATTGAAATGCCACCAATGACAAAAATTTGACAAAAAAACCTTATTTCTTCATTTTCAGTTTCTTTTAGCATCTTTGCGTACAACAGTACACGCGTACAACAGTAATTAACAATAAATAATATTGACGACCAGGGGGCCCGGCATACCTTCTTAATTCAATTTTTTTCAACCAATTCAAACGTATAACCAGGGTGAAATCTAGGATTTTTGTCCAAAAAGTTGCTATCTTAGATCCTCATCTTAACTTTTTATGAACGTAATGCAATAACCAGCACCGCATTTGCGATATGGCAAAGTGTCAGGGCCCGGCCCTCAGATGGTAAGACTTTTTTTGGTCTTCACTTATATTTGGCTGGAAAATGTTGCAAAATTCCCTAAGTGCCAGGGGCCCCGCGCAATGTAAATCCGGCCCGGGAATAGCATGTTTAGTAAGCGTAACTATCTATTGTACCAACGATTCACTTCGCCAGTTTTTACGCACAAAATACTTGTAAAAAAATAGCTAGGGAAAATGCTCATTGAACAAATTATTGAAATTGAATTGAGGGGTCCTGGGCCCCCTGGCCGTACATGTACTCCTGTAACTGGCAAACTTCATGACAAAACAAAAATCTCAAAGGAAAATCTTCGAGTAGATTATTATTTACTGCTAAAATATTGCAGGAGGCAATGTGCCTTACTTCCCCCTACATGGACCAAATCACCCACAATTAAAACTTTACACTATAATGCAAGATTTTAAACGTGTTTTGGAATTTAATTGCAAGTAAAAGGAGGATCGAACAATTAAAATTTTTCGATTGACTTTCTAATGTTAAAAATCTAGTTCTTTTAGGCTAAATGGCTGTGAACACGTGCGAAATGTGATCCAATGGGATTAAAATAGCTTTTTATTCAAAAACTTACAAACATCGCCCAGCGGCTAGGTGCTTTGCCCCTAGACCCCCATAGCCACCGGCGGCTGGGGGCTCAGCCCCCAGACCCCCGTCTGTGGTACGTTTGAGTACACTAGCTTACTCAACACATCTCCTAAGCTAGACATTTGCATTTTCTAACGATTAGTTTTCGCCCTCTCTCTTTACCAAAATCTTGGTTAAGTGCCAACAGACTACAGCTTCAGATCTTCCATTCTGCGATATTTTTGCCCCACAAAAAGTTCCTTTTTTGAAAATTTCTGATGACGTCATTGCATGTGATTTGTGGTTTGGGCCCCCCCTCCAATCAAAAATCCTGGCTACGCCTATGGATTGATGAGTATCAGTAAACAGCATTTACTAAAAATAAAATAAATACTCAATCAAAAATAAAATAAAATGACCTAAAGTGAGTCAAATTGATTTTATTATTTAATTTGAGCACCGTAGTTTACGCTTCTTTTCAGTTGCTTTTGTTTTATTGTTTTTTTACAGAACATTTCTGTAAAATAAATCATTAATACACCCATCATATACTTGTTAAAATAGTTTAAAAGAAACTCTACTTAAAATGCGACAGAAAAAATTTGTGAAAAAAAATCAGACTTTACCTGTTTTTAAAATTTATTCAAAACTTATAGCCGACTGTAACTGATTAGGCTAAAAATGATTAAAAAAATGAAGATAACACAAACTTGTTTAGCAGATGGTAACTGGTATCGACAGGCCAGTTAGTGGAGCGGTAACGCGTTTGTCTCTAGGGCGGGAGGTCTGGAGTTCAAATCTCGGGGCGGTCAAATCAGCCACAGTGTTGCTGCTTGCCACCGCTGCAACGTTTCTTCGAAAGGAGCTGTGATGCCAGGGCGCAATGACGCGGAGATAAGCCCCGCAAACTCGTTACACGCTTCGGCGTAATACAGCGAGTATAATGGAAAATACGATTTAATTGGTATCGATGTGCAAAACTTTTTCGTCGGCAGCGGAGCCGAGAAGGTAAAGACCAGAGGTGGAGTCGAGGACACAAGGCTCGAGGCCAAGGCCAAGGCCAAGGACACAAAAAAAATCTGAGGCCAAGGCCAAGGACAGCCTTTCCGAGGACAGACACTCTCGAGGCCAAGGACAGGGATGCTCGAGGCCAAGGCCAAGGACCAAGGACAAAAGCGCAAGTGCTCTCCAAAAAAAAAAAAAAAAAGATCTTCACAAAAATTTTTCAGGCGATCTCAAAAAAAAAAAATTTTTTTTCAAGCGATCTCCACAAAAAAACGTTTTTCAAAAAATTTTTCAAGCCCTCCACAAAATTTTAACAATTCAAAAAATAGTGCTGTCCTCGAGCCGAGGACAGGCCAATTTTCGAGGACTTGAGGCCTCGAGGCCAAGGCCAAGGACTTGACCTTCGAGGCCAAGCCCAAGGACTTGACCTTCGAGGCCAAGGCCAAGGACTTCAAAATCTGTCCTCGAGGCCAAGGACGTCCTCGAGGACTCCACCTCTGGTAAAGACGTCCATTTTACGACAACCATGCTTGCATGTCTTGGGTTCAATTCGCATCCTGGTCACGTTGTTGCGCCCTTGGATAAGACGCTTTGCGATGATTATGTTTGCTTGGTGGCTTCGAACAAGCAGCAAATTCAAATGTTAACCGGAAGACTTGGAAAATGGTCAACTTCTCAGCTGATTCGGATTCGTCCAAAGAATATCGCTTCCGTTGCTTTCTCGTGAAAGGAGGATAAAGATGCAGCTACCACTTACTCACAAGTAGAGTGTGAGCGTTTTATATATATACATCTGGCTTTTATTTTTTCATACCTGCTTTTTTGACGAATCGCCAACCCTTTGTAGTTGAAGAGTCTGAGAATTCTGCTGTATCGTCCAGGTGAGTAATCTTTTATCTCGCCGTTAGTAGTTCCCATTACCCTATTGCTTGCGTAGGTATCGTTTTCAGCTACCACGAAAATCAAGAAAGCCATTCCCACCAGGATGAGACATTTTACAAATGCGTAGACAAAAGAGACTTGAAAGCGCGAGTTGTCCATTTTGTTGTGCAATTTTCGGGCTCGGATCGTGAAAAGTTTGGGGATCACCAAGGTACTTGTTACAAAGTTCTCCCAATATCTCAGTGACGTAAGAATAATACCTACAATAAAACTTTCAAGGTTACAGTAATTATTGACAATGCTTTTTTACTTCTATAATAGGAGGCAAATTTCGGACTTGGCTTTATATTTTGCGATACGACTTTTGTATTGTACTGAAACCAAACGTTAAAAAATTGAAATTTGGCGCCGTATAAAACGCAGGCTTGCAGAAGGTCAAGCGCAATTTTTCTACAAGAAGTTAAAACTGACATGAAATCAAAAAAATGCTAATGATTGCCTGAGCCACCTTCATCTGGGTTTACTACTTTGCTGTCAAACACAACCAAGAAGTCTTGTAGTGTTGTTGTTGTTGCAAAGCATGTTTATCCTCCTGTCACCAGATAGCGTCAGACGTAAATTATCGTGCGATCTGCTCATTCTTCATGGCGATAACAACTTTGTGTTTGGAGAAATCCTCAGCTGTGAGAAGTTTCCAGTGATACAATGTTCCTGTGGGTTTTTTCAAACTCCTGTCCACTGAATTTGCTGCTTGTTCAAAGCCACCAATAGCGATAATCATCGTAGGGTCTTATTCAAGGCACAGCAACAACGTGACCAGGGCGCGGGTTGAACCCACATCATGCAATCAGGTTCGTCGTAAAAACGACGCATTTTTCCTCTTGGTCTCGCTGCAGATTGGACTAAATTTTAAGCTTTAACCGTTAGCGCATACGTTTAGATGGTCTACAAAGCTGTTCAGCCCTGTACACATATGTTCAGCTGGTACATACAAACGGTTTGCTGGTGTGCTCAAAAGTTTAGCTGGTGCACGCTGATGAATAATAAAATTGCTTGTTCGAAACCTCACAACTTGCATCTCGATACTTTGCTTCGTCAAATCATCATCAGAGCAGGATAAGCCCAAAAAGAACATCGTATTGTTCCCACTTGCATTTTCTTCAGCAAGACTTCACATTATGAAAGTTTTACTTCATAATTATGACAGTTTGACTACGTGAAATATCTACGAAGATTAAAACTAAAAAACTCATGTTTAAATTAGTTTAAAGTTATTATTTTTTTTTACCGACAATAGCCCAAAAGTACGTGAAATTAGGACACAAAAAGCAGAACCAATTTCCAGTGGAAGTACTACAAGTCGCATCAGAACTACAGACGGCGCCAGGAAAGAAAAATCCAGAAAATAGCGATATAAGTCCTCCAGATTGCAAGATCTAAATAAAATAAGATAAACATTAGAGTGACTGATGAAAGAGCGCGATTCGAATTTTATAGCTACTGTACAATATTTATATTGAATATTTAACATAAGACATGCTGTTAATTTTTTTTCAAAAACTTTGGAAATCCCTAGCAGTGAATTGCGTTAAAGCTTTCAATTGCTTTCGAGTGGAGTTAAAGCTTTCAATCGCAAAAACGTGGTGCAGAAAACTTCGCGAATTTGCGTCAAAATTAAATTTTGCATAAACACAGGGCTGATTAGGTGAGTACCCAGTACTTACCAAAGCTAAAACAGCCAAGACCAAATTCCGTGTTCGTTTGTATTGCATCGATTTTTGAAACGACTTCGCTTTGTTCTCTGATACCGACAGATACTTAGCTCGGATTTGTAGAGCGATTGGAACGAATGCAACGAGAGGCATAATTAACAACGCATATGTGGAATCCAAATAAGGAAAAACCCGAAATACAAGAATGGCTTCACCGATCGCATGTAAAACTTCCCACAACAATCCCTGCACATACAGGTACGTGTTCAAAATAATTTACGGTTTTCCTACTTTTTTAGAGTTTGGCTTAAAAAGGAGAAAAAAAATCTTGATGAAGTGGAAATATTTGAGTGTTCAAGCATTCACGAGGACTTTTGAGAAGCAGTATCACGGGCAACTTTTGCATTTTTGGTGAAAATTAGATCCTTAAAGCACCAAACTCCTCAGTAGCATATCGAGTATTATTGAATCATCAGGAACAATGAGCAAGATGTCAAAACATCTAATGTCTTTAGCTGTTATAAAATTATTGAAATATTAGCGCTTTTTTACAGCCCATTTTTCATGATGTTGCTGCAATACATAACTGTACAGCAATTATTCTAGCGCTATAGATTAAACGATCGGTGCATTGTTGTTGTCCTGTCATGAGGCAGCAGCGCTTGGAGTTAACAATTTTCAAGTTTTCCGATTTAACGTTTAACTTCTTTCAAATCAAAATCAAATCTTTCATTATATTCGCTGTATTGCGCCGAAGCGTGTAACGAGTGTGCGGGGCCCATTTCCGCATCATTGCGCCTTGGCAACACACAGGGGTGCCGAAACAAGGGGGGATGGGGGATATATCCCCCCCAATAATTTGGCTGTATCCCCCCCCAATAATTTGAATGGGTGTACAGTACATCTGAGCGAAAATTGGGGAAAAAAGTGTTCTATTTCTGATGAAGACCTTTTTTTTGGTCTTCTCCTGAATTTGGGGAAAAAAAGTGTTCTATTTTTGATGAAGACATTTTTTTTTGGTCTTCATCTGAACTTGGGGAAAAAAAGTGTTCCATTTGCATTTTTTTTTTTTGGTCTTCACTAAATTTCCAAACCTGAACAAAATTGTTCGTCCCCCCCAATGCTCAACAAAGATCGGCACCACTGGCAACACAGTTCCTATCGAAGAAACGTTGCAGCAGTGGCGAACCGTTGGCAACACTGTGTCCTATTTGACCGGCCCGAGATTTGAACCTTAGACCTCCCGCTCCAGAGACGAACGCGTTACCGCTCGACAACTGGCCAATGACTTCTTCAATGTTATTTAAATTTGCTTCTTGCTCGTAGTCACTAAGCCCAGATCAAATCTTTCATTATATTTGCTATGGTATTACGCCGAAGCGTGCAACGAGTTTGCGGGGCCCATCTCTGTGGCATTGCACTCGGGCAACACAGCTTCTTTTGAAGATATGTCACAGCGGTGGCAAGCCGTCGGCGACACTGTATTCGATTTGACCTGCTCGAGATTTGAACCTCAGACCACCCGCTTCACAGATGATTGTGTTACCGCTCGACCAACCAGCCGGTTTGCACAAAGCTACGATAATCTTTGTACAGAGACTAATCCAAGAACGTAACACGTAATCAGAGTGCGTGCCACGGTTGAACCAAGTCGCATGTTTATGCGATCAAAGCCATTGCAAAGCAATTTCTTTTAATTTTTTGACCGCACTGCTTGCCACGCATACAACCAGTTAGGCCAATGTGTGTTTCTATAAAGGTGCGTTTACAGGAACACGAAGCAACCAAAATTTGACATTATCGACAACTTGCGAAAAGTTTTAACCGGTTGCACACTTCGCGAGCGGTTGCTTAACTTCACTTGAGCAAAATTGTTTTTGAATGGTTGGCCTAGTTTCAGCAAGTGATGTAAGCGGCCACTTGCAAAGGTTGCCAACCTTCGCTTCGCGTTGCTTTGCGCCAGTGTAAATGTTCCAATTGCAATACAATTACCCGTACAGGCTTTCGAAGAATTTCAATTATAATTTTATTTATGATCTGATTTTTTTCTACGTTTATTAATGCGTACTGAATATGAAAAACTGAGAAGATCAAACGGAATTAAATATTCAAGGTACTGAATAATTCGAGAATCTTATCCGATGCCAAGAACTCCGTTTTTCTGTTAAGGCGGAATTTTGTTCAAAAAAGATCATCAGAACAAATTCAACCAAGCATTAGCAGCAGTATGTTTGAATTAATGACATGAAAAGGAATTTTGTCAAAGAATCACTGTATTGGCGAAGTCATAAGCGAATAATTGCACAGAAGGTAACAACTTCAGCATTACCGACAAGTTTGACGTCCTTCGTGGTCGACTCCTGGGAAATCATAACGACTTCCATTGGCAGTTAGGTGGCCAGATCAATCACCAACCCTGCAGCTACAAAGCAGCTCGAGTCATAATATGCACAGAGCTGGACAGCGCTGTTTCGAGCTTTTAGCTCTCATCGGCAGCCCTCAGCTTCTCTAACAAAGTTATTCCCCAGCTGGACAAGACTCTTGACCGAACTGGACAAACCTTAAGGGCTTGCACAGCGGCAGAGGCTTTCTAGGGAATAAACGATTTTTCACTTGCGGTACTTAAAAAAAACAAGTGAAAAAATTGCTGAACCCTTGTAGTAAGGACAGCCATAGGCTATCCCTACTACAAGGGTTCCCCTTGTGTGACCACGAAAATCATAACCGACAAGTTTGACGTCCTTCGTGGTCGACTCCTGGGAAATCATAACGACTTCCACTGGCAGTTAGGTGGCCAGATCAACCACCAACCCTGCAGCTACAAAGCAGCTCGAGTCATAATATGCACAGAGCTGGACAGCGCTGTTTCGAGCTTTTAGCTCTCATCGGCAGCCCTCAGCTTCTCTAACAAAGTTATTCCGCAGCTGGACAAGGACTCTTGGCCAAACTGGACAAACCTTAAGGGCTTGCACAGCGGCAGAGGCTTTCTAGGGAATAAACGATTTTTCACTTGTGGTACTTAAAAAAACAAGTGAAAAAATCGCTGAACCCTTGTAGTAAGGACAGCCGTAGGCTATCCCTACTACAAGGGTTCCCCTTGTGTGACCACGGAAATCATAACCGACAAGTTTGACGTCCTTCGTGGTCGACTCGTAGGGAGAGCCTATGGCTGTCCTTACTACAAGGGTTCAGCGATTTTTTCACTTGTTTTTTTTAAGTACCACAAGTGAAAAATCGTTTGTTCCCTACAAAGCCTCTGCCGCTGTGCAAGCCCTTAAGGTTTGTCCAGTTCGGCCAAGAGTCTTGTCCAGCTGGGGAATAACTTTGTTAGAGAAGCTGAGGGCTGCCGATGAGAGCTAAAAGCTCGAAACAGCGCTGTCCAGCTCTGTGCATATTATGACTCGAGCTGCAGGGTTGGTGGTTGATCTGGCCACCTAACTGCCTGTGGAAGTCGTTATGATTTCCCAGGAGTCGACCACGAAGGACGTCAAACTTGTCGGTTATGATTTTCGTGGTCACACAAGGGGAACCCTTGTAGTAGGGATAGCCTATGGCTGTCCTTACTACAAGGGTTCAGCAATTTTTTCACTTGTTTTTTTTAAGTACCGCAAGTGAAAAATCGTTTATTCCCTAGAAAGCCTCTGCCGCTGTGCAAGCCCTTAAGGTTTGTCCAGTTCGGTCAAGAGTCTTGTCCAGCTGGGGAATAACTTTGTTAGAGAAGCTGAGGGCTGCCGATGAGAGCTAAAAGCTCGAAACAGCGCTGTCCAGCTCTGTGCAACTTCAGCATTTTTCTCGGAGGGTTTAAGCAGATTTTATGCACTCTCTTAAGTATTCACTGATTTCTATGCGCTCATAATCACTGTAGGTGTTACGTAAGTAAAAACTTACCCACAGCAATGCACCCAACTCCACTTTGGTTTGTGGCTTCATTATAACGCGGTAGAGACAGTAGATCATTGAGAGCACTTCTGGCACCAGCATCATTACCAGTAAGATAATGAAAGACCAAACTCGTATCACATCGTGAGTTCAATTTTGTCGTTTTCTGAGTCGTCATTGCTAGGAATATATGGCTTTGCACTGTTCACTAAAATCATGAGAGAGGCCTAAAACAAAGATAATGATAGATAATAGCTCTAAATAATAGTATAATTGTTTAATTTATTCTTATTTTCGTCATAGGGCGACCAGTTCATTTTCATGCTACCACACCAGTATGGGAGCCGTTACGGTTCTCTTTTCTTTTAGTATATTTGGTTGTTTATTTTTGGACATCGTTTTATTTTAGCACGGAGAGATTTCAGCGTTCTAATTAACCAAACCAAACAGCCAAGATGTTCATCAGAAAAGCCTATTATTATCACTATTACTATGGTTTTTATTTGAGAACTTGATGGGAGTTTGCCAGCAAACCCAGTGAACGACCGACGCATAGCTAATGCTGTGACGCTCAAAAGTACTTTTTGTCTACCGTAAAATCAGCAATTATTCAAAAATATCTGATTATGGAACCTCCAGAAAAGTAGAGTCAAAATATTTGTCAGTTAAATATCTCCTGATATCATAAACACTGGCACCCTAGCTTGAGTCGTTCAAAAATTGATTTTTGGGGGTCTATTTGGGGGGTCCCGGGGGGGGGGTGACACCCCCAAACTTTGTCAAAATAATTGTCTGTTAAATATCTACTGATATCAAAAAAAAGTAGAACTCTACCTTGAGCCGTTCAAAAATTGATTTTTTGGGGGGTCCATTTGGGGGGGTTCCCGGAGAGGTGGCACCCCCCCAAATTATGTCAACATATTTGTCTGTTAAATATCTACTGATATCAAATAAAACTAGCACCCTAGCTTAAGCCGTACAAAAAATGGATTTTTTGGGGCCCCATTTTGGGGGGATTCCCGGTGAAGTTGCCCCAAAAAATTTCGGGAGAAAAAATTGCATTTGCAGCTCAACAACTTTACACAAAAATTAGATTCCCGTGTTTTGTGGTTTAGAAGAAGAGCGTACAAAAATTAGGAAGAAAAAAAAGGAAAAAAAAGGAAAAAACAAAAGAAATAAACCTCATCGCGGCCAAAAGTGGGTTGGTTGGGATGAAAGGGTATCTTAAGACATACAACCCTATGAAATATTTTTTGCCGTACTTAAGCCGTTTTTGACTGAGACCTTTTTTTAGGCCAAACTTGTGGGACGGTTTTCGGGTTTTAAAACCAAAGTCACGTGACCTATTGCCTTGAAATTTGGTACAAACATACAACTCATTAATCTCAAACTGCTGTCAAAATTTCATGTAGCTAAACCCAACCGTTCTCGAGTTATAAGCAAAAGTTTGAAATTTCGCACTCGTTAGTTGGAAAATGGCCGCGTAAAAACAGAGGAACACGCGACGCGAGCGTCGGTCGTTCCAAAAATTAGAGTCAAGTTATCAAGTATCTGTTTTGCAATGTCTGACCTGCATTTTTCCGCCTATTGTACTGTAGTATTCTAGATTTTGGTTGTTTTTTTTACAGTGTTTGTTTTTTGTATACGAAAAAATTATTGCAGTGCTCCCTTTACCGATAAAGGTAGTTACGTTTAATAATATAAATTAACTTAAAAGGACTTGCAACAAGGTTCGGCTTTTCACCGTCTCCTCGTCAAATGAATAGTCCCACTGTATCGAACGCTTCAAACAAGTGCGACTCAGAGGTTTGTCGGCAGCGTGGGGGAGACCATAGAGGCGCCTTTTTTACGACGACCCTGAGCGCACGATCTGGTTTCACCCTGCACTTGGATTGTGTTGTTGCATCCTTGGATAAATCGCTTTACATTGATTATCTCTGCTTAATAGTGACTTTGAATAAACAGCAAATTTATACGGGAAGAAGTGCAATATTAATTGAAAAACTTGGAAGAAGGTAAACTCCAAAGCGCGCGCGGATTCATCCTAAGAACAAAGTCATCCTCGCTTTTTTGTAACAACTGAAGAGTAAAAATGTATCAATTAATTAATCGTAATATTTTACTCCAAATTTGTAAGTTGTTCGACGAGCGATATTGTGTTTCTTCGTTTTGAAAGAAACGCGAAAATACTACTCATAAGTCATATTAGTGGTTAATTTACATGTACTTCTCGTATTACGCATGACCACCCAAGCTCAAAGCTCTGATTTCTCAAACCTCTCTGTCGTCACGCGTGATGGAAAAAAAAAAAGTTCGAGGACCACTAACAGAGAATTGCGAGTAAGCACTGTACTTTGATTTGTTAGGCCCTGACAGATCATCGCAATTCAGTTTTCTTACCTTGCTCACCAACGCTCCAACCAGTACGATTGCGCCAAAAAGAAAGTAGGAGAAAAACTTGAGGGTTTTCTGCAAGAACTTAATCAAAGGAGTAGTGGTTCTCTGGTCATCTTCTGGAGGTTCACAAATATACTGATCATAGGGAGGTTTCTCCAGTCTAAATCATAAATTAAATAATATCATATCAAAAAAACTGCATTAGCCATTACATTGTTAGTTCCAAACGTTTATTGTATGTAGAAGCTCAAAAATCTTTAGTTTCGCAGCATTCGAGTGAAAAATTATCTCGCTTGTCATATCATCAAACGAAATTTAAGTGGAGAGCAATTAAGTAGACTTTGCCACGTAACGTAACCTTATTAGCATAAGGCCGCAATCACACGATCAAGTTTTTTGCACAATATTCTCGCATCAATGTTTTTAAAGCAGGGTTTCTCAACCAATGGGCCATAGGAGATTTTACGGTGGGCCACAGCGCTATTTGAAAATTAGCTGCTTGGTTCAAAAAAATCTGATATCATTTATATCTATTGGAGAATTGACAAAAATCGAAGACTCCGATCCGCTGTCCTTTTTTTCGGAGTTCAAGGCAAAAATCGCTCTCCCAGAGGTGAAGACCATTAATTTTTTTTTTTGTAGATCAGGGCAATCACTGGGCAAACAACTCTTACTCAAAAGTGGAAACCTTTGTTTTCGAGGCGAAGGGCCGCAGAGCTATGGGGAACAGCGGTGGTTCACAGAGCAATGGGCCATGCTAACTTTCAAAAACACAAAAATGAGCCACGGTTCCGAAAAGGTTGAGAACCTCTGTTTTAGAGCTATCATATCTAGACGCTATTTTCTTGCTCAACTTCTTGCTAGACCGAAGCGTCTGGGTTTTTCAGCAAATAACAAATAGCTATTTGAGTTTTGCCACAAATTGCGTGCGCAGACTATTAATCTTTTTTGACCCGCAATGAAACGAAATAGATAAATAGAAAATGTCAAAATACCATTGCTCGTATGGAACTCTTTAGCGTATAGCGGAGCTTTTTTTATGCTATGTTATATATCACCAATAAATTTGCAAAACATTGCTTGATTGATCTAGTAATGCTAAACCAGGAATGTTCTTTCCGGTACTTGCGGTTTCAGAGGGTTCAATAACTGAATGTCTGGGTAATTTGAAATTTTATTATTTTCAAATAAGAATAAAAGCGTTTTTGTGTGGTTTCTTACAAAATCAGCGTGAAATAGCTGAAAATTATCTACTGAAATTTATCTTAACTGCTTAAAAATGCAACAGGATTTTTCCAGTGAACATGTCATATTTTAATCAAAAAAATATTAAAATCATCATAAATTCGGCACAAGCGAAAGCTGGGTCGGAAACTTTTTTCCAATTAGAAGGAAATTTTCAACATCGTGATTAAAACCAGATCACACTTTGAATACTTATTAAAGTTTAATTATTACTAAATAGTGAGCAAAAGCTTTTCTCCATTTGATCTCGATCTGAAACTTCCGAAACTTCCTTCCGAGCATCTGATTTTTTACTCAATCCTTGCACTCGGGATCAAATATGTCCCAAAAGCACTGCCTTTATTCGATTTCCCTAATTAAAAGCTGAATTTCATGAGCTGACCACGACGGCATGTTGATAACTATGTTGCAGCAGTTCTGGTTGATAACTTTTCAGAATGAATTTAGAAAAGGCCAAGCACAAGCTTGAAGTAGGAAGAATTGCGTAATCGATATGCAATCGCAAACAAATCAGCAGGCAACACATTTAAGTCTTTGAAGAAATATCAAATACGAGAAAACAGCAGGCACAAATGTTATAATATGACATTGCCGATTAAATCAAAAGCAGTAACATTTCTTAAAAGATTTTTGCTTGATAATTGTGACGCATTTGTTTTTTGCGTTGACTTCGGCGATATTTTTTTTGTATTCTGCGGGTCAATGCTTTCAAAGATAGGGCTAAAAGCTGAGTTTTCTTTGATGAGAACAGCGGGTTTTTAAAAACTTGCTGGCGCAATGGAGCTCGTTCTATTTCCCCGCAAGAACTCCGCAAGACTTTCTAGACCCTGATTTTTTCTCTCACTCGGTTTATGCAAGAAAATTGTGCAAAAAAACTTGATCGTGTGATTCCAGCCTAAGACAGCAAAGCACAATAGGGTACTGTAATCAAATTTCGTTATGAGATTAAGTTAAGTATTTATTTCATTATGAGATGCAACTTTTGTGGTGGTATACTCATAGGTGGGCACAAGTCCGTAAATCGTTTATCCGTTAATAACGAAGCTAACTTTTTCATTAACTCGTTAATTCGTTAAAAAGTTTTTTCATCTTAACGGACTAAATTAACTTCCGTTAAGTTCTGTTAACGGACTAAAGTAACTTCCGTTAAGTTCTGTAAACTTCCGTTAAGGTCTTTATTGTTAATATCTTGCACCATTCATTCATCGTACCAGTACAAACCAGTTTGCACTGGTAACATTTGTTGCGTATTAGCACGAGTTTTATAGAAAAAAGCGAAGAAAGGAGCTCTTTTTTGTGACAAATAGTAACCTGCAGCCTCATAGGCCTATTAATTATCGCTGTTTGCAGTTTCCAAAATTTTCCGATCGCAGCTTCGTTGTGCATTTGAACTTATTTTTATCTTGAAATTAGATTAGACTGTAAAATGTACTGTAACTTCCAAAACACAAAAAGACCACCATAGCAATAAATATTTCCTTACAATCAGCTCAACAGTGTCAATACATGTTCTAGAAGCGAGTGAAAAAAAAAGAAATGTAAATTACACGCAAAATGTTAACGAATTAACGGATTTCATTAACTTCCGTTAATTAAAGCTGAAAATAACGGATTAACGTTAACGGTGGTGTGAAATTTGTTAACGGACTAGTGGTTAACGAAGCTAACGTTTTGCATTAACTTGCCCAACTATGGGTATACTCATTTTCATTGTTGATGGTATGTACCAGAAACTCTGCGTCTGCTAACCACATCAACTCAAAGCACCTCTTTCTGGTTTTAATTTCCAGTTTTTTGGTTAGGCAATAAGAAACTCGAGAAAGACACTTCCCATTGCTTGGCTCTTGTAGACAATGTCTTTCTCAAGGGCGCAATAATACACGATCACATCGGGAATCGGACCGGGAGGAGCAATTTTTTGATCACTGTCCCGATTGTTGATCAACCGACCACGCCTCCGTCATTGTTATTTATATATTTAGCATTTTTACATGTTTAATTTCCCGGCCCGATTCTTGGTTCTGTGCTCGTTCTATTGCATATAGTGCTCGTTCTATAAAGGCCAAATTACAAAAGAATCGTATGGGGCGCCGTTTGTAAAAATATTATTTATTTTGTAACACCTCGTTTTTGAGCTAATTTACAGTACAATTTTTCCGATCTATATATCGGAAATTTCCGACTTATGTTCCACAAAATACATTCTAAGTTGGAAAAAAAACGCTTGCAAAATAAGTCGGAAATTTCCGACTCATTACGTGCGACAAAATACATTCTAAGTTGAAACAAAAAACACAAAATAAGTGGGAAATTCTTGACACATTATGTACGACAAAATATACTCTAAGTTGGAACAAAAAACGCCTACAAAATAAGTCGCAAATTTCCTATCTAAGTAAGTCGGAAATTTCCGACTTATTTTGTAAGCGTTTTTTGTTTCAACTTACAGTAAAGTGTATTTTTTCCGATAAATATATAAGAAATTTCCGACTTATTTTATGAACGTTTTTTGTTCCAACTTAGAGTCTGTTTTGTCGTACATAATAAGTTGGAAATTTCCTATATATAAGTCGGAAATTTCCGACTTATTTTATAAGCGTTTTTTGTTCCAAATTAGAGTGCATGTTGTCGTATATAATAAGTCGGAAATTTCCGATATAACTGTATGTATCGGACAAATTTTATTGAACATTAGCTCAAAAACTAAGGGTACAAAATAAATAATATTTTTACAAGCGGCGCCCCATAGAATTGCGCAATCAAAGACTTTGGCACGTATTTGTGGTGGCTTATAAACCCAATGATAGGCACGGTACATTGTAATTTGGCTCTTTTTTTGTCATGACTCTGCAATGAGCAAGCATCTGAACCAAGAACCAGGCCTGAAGAGTGGACATTTGAAACGTTGAATGTTGTGTGTTCCTCAGTAATAGCTATTAGCTTCCCACGTCAAGTTGCAATTCAAATTAAACAGCTTACATACTCATCAGCAAGGCCAGATTTAGGGGGGGTGGGCAAAGAACCTGGGCTTCCATCTCTAGTAGCCAGTACAAAGCAAGACTGAAGCTCAGCCAAAGCAAGACTTTAACTTCAATACGTGTTGTGATTGTGACCCAACAAACGCCAAAACGTTCTTAAACTTCCGCCCAAATTGTAACTAATGACGAAACAGAAAAAAACAATATAACAAAAATAAAAAAATCGAAGTAATCTCATAAAATCGCTGATTTTTTTGTAGATTTCTCTAATATCATAATAGATGGGGATTCTTTTGCGCATTTTGATATAATTTGGTGCAAGAATTTTTGAAAAAAATCGTGCATTGCGATGCCGCTGCCATCTCTGATTCTGACATTTTGATGTGACAGACGCACTTTTACTCCAAGAGCATAGAATGAAACGGCATGTAATAATTTCGTTATTAGCTTGACGTAACAATCATTTTCTTTTGTTGCTAATGCCGACGAATCATCCCCTCCCCTTAGTCAACTTACTTAAAAATTTTAACGTTAAACGAGGACAAAAGCCAAAACTAATGGGGGTTATCTAAAATTAGGTAATCGATTAATCCTACATCTACCGGGCTATTCTTACACCCTATTTGTACCGGAGGGGGGGGCAAAATTTTCCCTCTATCTAAAAACCGATTGGTAAGTGATAGAAGTAAGATTTTTTGCTTGTTGAAGATATTTTTTGTTAAATTTTTAAAAATAAATATTTTGAGGTTGTGACGTCACAAAAACGATCATGACGTCATCAAAACCAGTAAATCCTTATAAGAGCATGCGATTTTTCCTAAATGTTGCGAAATATTATTTTCAGTTCGGACTTTTGTTATTTTAAAGACATCTCTGATAAAGTCACAGCAGATGATAACGTCATCATGCAAGATGACGTCACAAGAATGATGACATCATCTTTAATATATTGTGTTGATTATTGATGGATTGCACGTAACGTCATCGCGCTGCTAGTCAAACCGCTTGACGTCAAAATCGCGGATCACTGCTATGTAAATGCATGCAAAAACACTGATAGTAAAGATTATAGAGCGTATTTTCAGGCTCTAAATGAGTTAATTCTTTGTAGCATTAAAGTTAAATGCTAGATAAAAGTCTGCAAAAACAGAAAAAGATCTTAATTAGTAAGAATTCAGCTTTTGTATGCTTTTTTTCAGTGACCTAAATACGCCTAGATCCGACTTGCTATTGAGAATCATGTTATATAGATGGTGGTAGCTAGCTTCGGTTATCAAATACGAGGCTTAGTATTGACTTATTTGTGACAAAATTAGCGTACTTTTAAACTGTTGTATCTCTTTATTTGTGACAAAATTAGCTTACTTTCAAACTTTTGTAATTTTATAAGTCTATTTTGCAGGAGCTTGGTAATTTTTGCATTTCGTGTTGTCATTAGCGACTTATCGCTACGGTTATTGGTTGCAAGGAGTTAAAACGCAAAAGCAGTTGTTTTTATTGAATTATTTCGTAGAGAAGTCATTTAAATTTTAAACTAATTATATTTAACTGACCTCAGTGTAACTTTGATGGAACCTTAATTTGCATTTCTTTCGGCTTGGGCTAGTGATGTTAAATATTTTTCATAAATTGTGCTCAAACTAAACATTAATCTGCCAAGCGTGAGTGCTGCGACGTAGAATTTTAGGTATTTTAGGATATGACCGAATTTACGATGTGAACCAAAAGTAAAAGCCGGTAAAAGTGGACAATATCAGACAATGGACGACGAAAATTCACAAAAAGCGTAGCTTTCAAGACCCGCTGAGCCATGTAAGCTGCATAAATCGTTCCAGGTAGCTTTCATTTAAGACCAGGCTATCTACAGAAGTATTACTTTGCAATCAAATTCTTTAAACATTCCCACTGAAGGAATTATACATTGATTTGAGGTAACGTCCAATGCTTTGTAATGGCGTTTTGACGTCCAATCGTTTTGGCGGGAAAAAGCTATGACGTAGCTGCAATCCATCAATTATTTGTAATTTTTTGTGACTGAGATATAGTATAATTCTCAAAATTTCGGAATACTGCAGTATTATTTTCATTTTATTGTTCAACAGCTGATGAAATGAATATTTTGTTTATGTAAACGCAGTTTATTTCGAGAAACAGCAGAAATAGCAATATTTTTGAATTATGACGTCATCAATGACGTAATGATGATGCATTGCATTTATCAGTATATAAAATATTCTATTCCAGCTGAAGATTAGCATTGACAAAGAACACGCAGTGCAATGAGTAGAATATGCGTACTGATAAGCATGCATTGTGCTCAAAACTGCATGAAACTCCTTAGGTGCCTCTGACAAAGGCAAAAATGACGTCACTTGCGGTTGTCTGGCTGACCCCAAACTTTCTGAAAATGTGTGTTATTAAATTTGATTCAAAGTCAGGGTGCATCAAAGCAAAACTTTTTTTTTGTTTAGGAGCTATATTAAAATAACTTAGAGGGGGGTTAATTTGCCCCCCCCCACGGTACAAATAGGGTTAAGACTTAGAGTGGCGTTAATTCCATCCTCCACCCAGCCGTTTCAAAGATATTCGACTTCAAACATGACGTATAGGGGCTTCTAACGTTATAATTTTCATTGGCAACCCTGACGTTGATAGCCTTAGCGTTGTTAGCGACAACATCCCAGTTCTAACCTAAAGCAACGCTGCTATTAGGCTAACTACATTGAGTCGTTTCGCTGCGTACTAATCAGTGTGATATTGTAAGTGGAATAGATCCGAGCTGGAAAATAGAGTAGACTGTATACGACAGCCTAGATAACAAAGGTCTAAGAACAAGCAAAAGTAAGGCTAGCAGAGCAGTAGACGATTGTTTGCAAGTTAGTTGTAAAAGTTTATTTTAGGGTCACAAAATATTGTAAGCAAATACAATTGGCCTATTCAGGTACTGGTAGTCATGGGCGTAGCCAGGGGGGCCCAGGGAACCCGACCTACAGATGAAATGCCGCAGTGATAAAAATGTGATGAAAAGCATATTGTTTTTTCAGTTTCTTTTAGCATTTTTCGCGTACAACCAGTACTTAAATTGTAGAGGAGACGCATCCCCCCATCGAGATTTGAGCTCTGGATGATCAGACGAAAAAGAGCCAGCCAGCAAGAATAAATCCTACAAATTCCGGCCGAATATAGTCCCAGATTGCGGTGAAGACCTTTTTTTTGGTCTTCACCTGATTTCGGGGAAAAACCGCATCAATTTTCTGCAAAGACCTTTTTTTTTTTTTGGTCTTCATTCAATTAAGGCAACGGAATTACACAATCTTCACTAAAGTGCTTTCTCAGGCAAAATGTGTTTGGTCAAGGCTGCAAAAGCGTCCCCCCATGCAAAATTTTACAATTTAAGTACTGCACACAACAGTAATTAACAATAATGTAGACGACCGGGGACCTGGGCCCCCTCAATTCAATTTTTGCCAACTAGTTTAAACCAATAACCCTGGTGAGATTTGACACTGTGCCAGGGGCCCCATGCTCAGATGGTATGACTTTTTTAATCTTTACATACATTTGGTAGGAAGATGTTGCGAAAATCTCCAAAGTGCCAGGTGCCCTGCGCAATGTAAGTCGGGCCCAGGCAATAAAATGGTTAGTACGGGTAACCAAATATTGAACCACTTTTAACAATTCACCTCTACCCCACCGGTATTTACGTGACAAAATACTTTTGAAAAAAATTCGTTAGGGAAATGCTCATTGAACTAATTACTGAGTTTCAATTGAGGAGGCCTGGGCCCCTTGGTGGTACGTGCGCTCTACGACTGGTTACTTTCATGACAAAACAAAACTCTCTGAAGAAAAATTTTCGTGTGGAATATTATTTACTGCTAAAATAGTGCAGAAGGCAATGTACCTTACTTCCCCCTAACTGGGCCAAATCACTTACAAAATTTAACCTCAAAATGCAAGATTTTAAAAGAATTTTGAACTTATTGTAAGTGAAAGAAGGTTTGAACAATTTAATTTTTTCAGTTTGCTTTCAAATGTTAAAAATCTAGTTCTTTCAAATGGCTCTGAACACGAGCGAATTGTGATCCACTGGCATTAAAATAACTTTTTTCCACATAATCACAAAAAATCGTCCAGGGGCTGGGAGCTTCGCCCCCAAACCCCCTAGCCTCCGGAGGCAGGGCTCCGCCCCCAGAGCCCGTTTGTGATGCGTTTAAGTTACACTAATTTACTCAACACGTCTCCCAATTCAGGCGTTTTCACTTGTAAACTTTTGATTCAAGCCCTCTCCTTTGAGCAAAACCCTGGTTAAGTGGCAAAACACAGGCCACGGCTTCTGATCTTTCTATTCTGCGATATCTTTATCCCACATAATGTTCCTCTTTCGAAAATTTCTGTTGGCGTCATTGCATGCAATGTATGGTTTCGACCCGCCCAATTAAAAATCCTGGCTACGCTAATGCTGGTAGTCTTATTATCAGATACGAGTTTGTACTTTGTAGCCTAGTAATAAATGTACGAAACAATAATTTAATTTTTTATTCTCTCTAGCGCATCACTAAAATCACTGATGCGCAAAGCTGTTAAATTGAAACGAACTTTGAGGAGTTAGCTGGCTGAGCTCATAGATCTTACAAGATCTATGCTGAGCTGCAGCTAGATTTTATATCTATTATCTGGTGTGTTTTAGACTGGGGACGTGTTATTTTTTTATAAATAATATAATGTCAACGAGTGAAGCAACAGGTTACGTAATAAGTTTACTGTACGATATAGTGTTTGCTTGCAGTGTAGTGAAGGTTGGCTAACCCCTGTACTGGTGTTGTAAATTGACTGATTTTACAGTTTTATAAGTACCGTAGTGCCAGTCAGTTTTTGCTTTTACCTTCTTGTCGTAGTTGAGAGCTGCTGTTGCTGTTTTTATTCTTTCTTTCATGTGAGTCCTGTCCTGTGCTGTAGTATTGTGATTGTAAATTATAGTTTTATCGTGATTTCTGGCTGTTTGGAATTTGAGCTGGAGGTCTCGTTAGTGGCCTGAACTCGTTTAGGTGGCTGCTGTCTTGTGTACAGTCTTATCTTGCGCTCCTGTCGCTCTCAGATCCCTGGATTCCGGTCTCTAGACTACCAGATTCAGGAGGACACACGACTAGATACCTTATTAGTAAAGTATAGGTCCTTAAGTTGTGTAGACTACACACCGCTAGGTGCATGGAAGAGCTATTCTGTGTACAATAAAAACCTTATTGCTACCCAAGGCTATAATTTAAACTGAAATGTGGCTGACAGCTTGATTTTTACTGAAATCGCCAGGCTACCAAAACAGTCTATTCTTTTTGCCAGCTCGGATCTATTGTGCTGACAAAATCAAACTGATTAGTGTGCAACGATACGACTAAATGCAGTTGCCGAATAGCCGGTTATTAGAACTGGGATGGCGTCGCTAACGACGCTTACGCCAGAGTTGCCAATAAAATTGCTAAATAACGTCAGAGTTGCCAATAAAAAATTATAACATTAGAGGCCCCGACGTCATGTTTGAAGTAGAACATCTCTGACCGGCTGGAATCAATACCAATCTAGTCTAAATACACAATTTGCCGAACTTTAAATACCTCCATTGATTTTGCCTTTAGTCCTCATTTAAACAATGTTTTGGACTTGTCTTAAAAGTACCTGGGAAACTTGAAGGGGCTAAGCAGTTTAATTTTTCACTTCGCTCTCAAATCTGAACTATTCAGTTTTTCCAAATGGCTTTAAAAAGGTACCGAATTTGATCCGAATTGCGTTATAATGACTTTTTTTTTCTAAAAAATTACAATAATTGTCCAGTGGCTAGGGGGCTATGCCCCCAGTCCTCCGTCTACGACGCACTTTACTTGCACCACTTTCCTCAGCACGCTGCTCAAATGAGACAATTTTCTAACAAAACTGATCGATCTCGCGGTACAACCTCTTTTAACAACAAACTTCTGGTAGCACGCCTGTGACGCTTAACCTTTCAAAACAATTTGTTGATATCAACTTAATTTAATTTTCGCTCCGTCAAAAAATGGTACCCCACCAAAATTGAGCTCCAGGGCACTCCACCACATAAATCCGGCACTGATTGAATCACCAACAGTAACGTAGCCAGCGTATTCATATTTATTTTGCTTTGTTCCATTCAAAAGCATTGGCCTGTCGACCAAAATGCACAATAAGGAACATACCACATTTTTCGCACTTCTGAGGCAGTCTGTTGCAGTGATATGGATTCTATTAGTGATTTATAGAGCCACTTTTGAAGCATTTACCAAGTAGGGACTAATATTAGGCAAACATAGAGCTTGCAATCAGGGCCTCAGAGAGAAAATTTTGCAGGGGGTACGAAGGTCGATACCGGGCCCCCAAATCTTGCTGGGCCCCCCAAGCCTTTTTGGGGCCCATGCCGTCAAATCATTTTTTTGTCCGGTGGGTGTAGATCTTCATTCAAAAGTGAGGGGATAACGATATATTGCATACAGTTAGGACCTATGAAAAACACAACTAGACATAAAAGTGGTTTAAATCCAGCTAAGGGGTTTGGGGGAGCGCCGTGAGCTCCCCCAGCGGGGTCCGGGGCAGAGCCCCGGAAGCTTTAGCACATTTTATGCTTCTCGAGGGTAAAATACAGCATTTGATCAACATCCCAGCACTATACTTGCTTAAATTGACAAGCAAAAAACGTGATGTACATGAAAGAAAACATGTGAAGTGGGGGATGATGACATTGACACAATTTTATACAATATAATGACTTTAATACTACAAATCCATATATTTTACTGATAAAAGTTTTAAGAAGTCATCTGCAATCATAGACTTCACAAACCTAAATACCTATTAAACTCATACAGATAGAGTGAGTTACTTATTGATAGTATAGTATGTCAACTTTGACTCCGCTCTCTGATTTTGTAATGCTTTTGGATCTCTGGAAATGTGGGCCTTCGTACATCGTTTTACTGTAGAATTAGGGCTCTTAAGTCAGAGAAATGTAACAAAACGTTAATTTCGGTGCAAGTGTATGGCTTTTGATACATTTTCCTCTTTTTTTAATCAAATCGGCCACTAATGGATGCCCCAAAGGCTGTGTAGCAAAAATAGCGACCAATTACCAGTATTGAATAGGCTGACTGATATTTTTGCTGTAGGCAAGTTTGATTACGGCGTTATGGTGCGACACCAAAACTTAACGCGGAAACCTGAACTCTTCCGGGCCCCTTGAGCCCGGGCCCGGGTGCATATTTACGAAGTGTACCCATATATTCCAGAACCACAGTTTTTGTACCAATCACAGCTCGACTATTCTATGACGTCACACGCTAGGAGAAATACTTTGTTTCTTTTATCACAGAACGCGATTGTTGTCTTCAAGAAAATCTCCAACTACAGTAGTCACCTGTTTAGCTGCAGTAATGGAAGTGCTTTGTTCGAGAAGGAGGGATCATTTTCGTAAACTTGAATTTGTTTGCAAAATAGGCTAGTTCTTGGCAATATGTAGAAAAAAAATCAGAGCATTGTCAGAATAAAGACTAGGCCTACTTAGTCTGTTACAGTTAGCACTAGTAGTAGGCTACTGTAACATTCAAAAGGTAGCCTGATACAGTGTTGTCGACTGAGTGATACACTGCACTCTGGCACAGATAGAGTTGATTTATCATAACAACAGAACAAGAGTAGCCCAGCCTTTTTCATTACTGTAGATGTGTAAACGTATGACTCAACAGTGCTAGCTATGTTACAACAGTGTTGTGTCAGCTGGTGTCAGTGTGTAGCATTCAGTTATTACCAGAGGTGGTCAGTAACATAGTAGTTCTACTTAAGTAGACTACTTAAGTAGTATTTTCGGTAACGAGCGACTTACTTAAGTATTTTTCATTTCTGATACTTCTACTTTTACTTCAAGTAAAATCCTCTTGAAGTAACGCTACTTGAGTAGTAATGACTTTTATGTAAAGTAGAAGTAAACACCTAGCCATTATTCCACCTCACAACGTGTACAATAAAGAAGTAAACATTATTTCACTTCACAACGTGTAGAATAAGGACGTATCGAGTTTGTTTTACTGTACAGTACTACGAAACTTATTGAATAGTTACGCCGATTCATTTACAGGTCATCTAGGGTAGTGTGTTTTTGCGTTGCATCGAATACCAGGTGTTGACTCAGTCTCAAAAAAAAAAAAACATACCGAACCCTGATTAGCATGGTACAGTAGACAAACTAGACATGCGCATTACTCCTGGTTTATACGAAAAAGATTAGCGGTTAACGGCGTTGCGTTTGCTGCGGCCCGTCTGGGGTTCAATTCCCTAGCCGGTTAACGAACAGTGTTGCTAACGACTCGCCATTGCTGCGACATTTCTTCTCAAGCTGTGTTGTCCAGGCGCGGAGATGAGCACAGAGTCCCTACTAAATCGTATTCGTAACACGCTTCAGTGTAATTTCAAGAGAATAATAAAACTTTGATTTTTTGATATGCTATCGTAAGTATGGCTTTGCTTGAACACTGATTGTAAGCGTCACAACAGCAAAATTCGAAATTACTTTCTACTTTCATTACTTAAGTAGAATTAATTTTGACTACTTTCCTACTTTTACTTAAGTGGAAATGCTTCGCCATACTTTTACTTTTACTTGAAAGGCATTTTTGAGTAAGTAACAATACTTCTACTTAAGTAGATTTTTCGACTACTTTGTCCACCTCTGGTTATTACTATAGATTGTAGAATAGTTGTCAGAGCTAGGGTACTTGTTTTTGAACCATGCTGATTACCACAGACTTTTTGTATACTTTTTTGGAGGGCGAGATAAAATCTTTGGTTATATGATTTGGTCGAGCTGACAAGTTCCAGATTAATTTAATTTAATGGTTATAAAAGTAGCTTTTCAACAGCTTAAGTTGTATAGACCTATTCACTTAATCAGCGGCAATTTAGTATAGCTGGTAGAATTGCAGTAGCCTGAGATTGAAGAAATCAAAATAATGTATTGCTCATTTTTCATCCATATCTGATATACTCAAGACCAGAAGACTGTATTTGTATAGTCGAGATTGTAAACTGTTGTTTTGAGCAAAAATTGAGCAAAAATATAAAGAAACCTGCTGATAGTGAATGCTTTTTTACGGAAACATCATTGATCTCAAATCAGTCCAATTCCTTTTTCTTGCGCCCAATTGCACCATTGGAAATTAAAAATCATATAAATGAAATGAAATCTTCTAAAAGCGTAGGAAAAACTGGAATTCCTGTAAAATACATTAAACTGGCTGTTGATGCCATTTCACCCATGCTTGCAAACATATACAATGCCTGTATAGCTTCTGGTTGCTTTCCAAATATACTAAAACTTGCAGAAGTTATTCCCATTTATAAAGCGGGGCCAAAAAATTTATGCTCAAACTATCGTCCCATTTCCATTATTAGCCCATTTTCAAAAATTTTTGAAAAATGTCTTTATAATCAGCTGTATAATTACTTTACAAAAAATAAACTGCTAAACAACAATCAATATGGATTTGTGAAACATTGCTCTACCAGTGATGCTGTAATTGATGCTTATAATGAACTTTTGCTTAATCTTAATCAGAAAAAAACAACTCTATCTATATTTTTAGATCTGTCTAAAGCATTTGACTGCATTAATCATGGCATATTATTAAAAAAACTGCAAAAATATGGTATTCGCGGTGAGCCACTTAAACTATTTTAGAGCTACTTAACAAATAGATCACAAAAACTGAATAAGAGTGGTTTCTAGAACCATCTGGTCTACCGGGCATGAAAATCAATACTACAGGTAGGCTAGCCTACTGTTCTTCCGGTAAAAGGACACACGATTAGCATAACGCTAATTTATTCCCTTGACGTTTCGATAAAGTAAATGTTTGACGTTTCCATAAAGTAAATGTTCCTCTTCGTCCGATCGTGTCTTTTGTCAACTCTCCCACGTACAATATTTCAAAATTTTTATCTACAATTATTAAACCTCTTATGACCAATCGTTTCAGTGTCAAGAATTCAATTGATTTTATAGATCGCATTAAAGATGTTGTTATTGAAAAAGATGATATTTTGGTGTCGTTTGATGTTGTGAGCCTTTTTACTTCTGTACCTGTTGATTGCGCCATTAAGTGTATTTTTGATTTACTCGTGGTTGATGATTCTTTGCCTACTCGTACACAACTCAATGCTCATGACATAAAAACTGGCCTTGAAATCTGTTCTAATTCCACTGTTTTTTCTTTTCAAAACGTTTTGTACAGACAAACTTTTGGTACTCCCATGGGATCATGCATCTCTCCCATTGTGGCTAACATCTTCATGGAGCATATTGAAAAAGCCGCACTCACGACATTTCACACGCCACCTAAACTCTGGCTTCGATATGTAGATGATACATTCCGTGTATTAAAAAAAGAGCACATGACAGAATTTCACCAACATATCAACTCGGTTTGTCATCATATACAGTTCACTATGGAAGAAGAGCAGAATCTCTCTTTACCGTTCTTGGATGTTCTAGTAATACGACATGACAAAACTCTTCGCACCCAAGTCTACCGCAAACCCACCCACACAGACAGATACCTTCACTTTGATTCTCATCATCCTCAGCACCAGAAACTCGCAGTTACCAAGACACTACATGACAGAGCTAGCACACACAATACCATCCCAGCAGATGCTCGACACGAAGCCACCCATGTTCTGTCTGTTCTACAACTCAACGGTTTCCCTCTACGGCACTCCTACCCCATCCCAAAGGTCAAACAACAGAACACAACACGGCATCTTATGCACTTCACCTCCATACCTTATGTACAGGGTACTTCAGAACGTATCGGTCGTATTCTTAACGAAGCTGGTGTGAAAGTTGCGATGAAGCCGGTTAAAACCATTGGAAATATTCTTACCTCACCCAAAGATCCTATTGCAGAGCATGAAAAGAGTCGATTAATTTATAAGATACCTTGTGCTGATTGTGAGTTTGTGTATGTGGGGCAAACGAAACGAGATTTAAAAAGTCGTGTTGCAGAACATAAAAGAGCCGTCAAAAATGCGGAGCCAGAAAAATCCGCTTTATGTGAACATTTAATGTTGTTTGATCATCGTATTAATTGGGAAGAATCCACTGTTTTAAAATATGTTAATAGTTATCGTAGACGGTTAATTGCTGAAAGTTGGTTTATCAATGCCCACACTAACGTTATCAACCGTTCGGATGGTGAGACATTGCCATCAGTGTACCGATCTTTAGCCAAAAGTGCTCAGTAAATGCTGTTTTTTTTTTGCTAATGTGACTTACTTAGCCACATTCTCTCGTTTTATCACAGTAAAGCAATTGAATTTTTACGTTTCATTGAATTAGTCCTAATCGCAAGTTGTTCATTATGACGTTATAATCATCTATAACTCACTCAATTTATTCGGTTCTTTTGATATTTATTTTGATATTTTAGACATTGCGATATGTATAACTGTTTGTGCTAGTACTGGAGGAGTGCTTGACACTCCTCCAACTCTACTTCTGAAGATGCTCGGCGTTTTCGGCTGAGCGAAACGTCAAGGGAATAAATTAGCGTTATGCTAATCGTGTGTCCTTTTACCGGAAGAACAGTAGGCTAGCCTACCTGTAGTATTGAAATAGATCACAATACACTATGGTTAATAACATACCTTCAGACACTAACAATATAACTTGCGGTGTTCCGCAAGGTTCAACACTAGGCCCTCTTCTGTTTATCATTTACGTAAATGACTTGCCTCTTTCCACTAAACTTAAAGTCAGACTTTTTGCAGATGACACAAATCTCACTCTATCTCATCATAATAGCAATGATCTTGAAAAAATTGCAAATGATGAATTAAAGCACATCAGTAACTGGATGAAGTTAAATCAATTATCAATTAACTACAAAAAACTGAGTATGTAATTTTAACTAATAAAAAAGCAAACCTTAATTATTCATTAAAAATTGATGAAAACAACATACGGCAAAGCAGTTGCGTCAAGTATTTAGGAATACTCATAGACAGCTCACTAAACTGGAAAGCACAAATCCAAAAAGTTTGCTCAAAATTAGCCAGTGCTTGCTGGGCTCTTTATCACTTAAGAAAATATGTGGACTATAAAACATTAATAATGGTGTATTACAGCACAATGCACTCACACTTAAATTATTGCATTAGCTCTTGGGGTAGTGCTTCTGCTTCAGCCATGAGACCATTATTTTTGCTACAAAAGAGAGCAGTTCGAATCATCACCCATAGCAATCCCAGAACCCACACATCACCACTATTTTCAAGACTCAAGTTATTAAAACTCCATGATATATATAAACTCGAAGTAGCTAAATTAATGCACCGTGTCTACAACAAATCACTCAACACTCATAATGCAGAAATACACAAATACACCATGCTAGATGAAATACACTCATATAACACCAGAACAAAACACAAAAGAAATTATTTCATAACAAGAGTTGCAACAAAACAAGCCCAAAAATGTTTAATTTATATTGGACCAAAAATCTGGAATCAAATACCACTGCAAGTGAAAGAGATAAACTTTTATAGATTCAAAAAAGAATTTAAAAGAATCTTAATTGAAAACTACCAGTAGTTATCATTTCGGATTGGGGGGTGGGAGGTACCTGTCAGGGATATGACTTTCAACATAACCTTGTCATTTTTTGCTGTAAATTTCCTAGTGATTTGTTTCTTGCTGTACTTAGCTTGCTTATTTGCTTTTGTTTGGTAAAAATGTTTTGTAAATATGAACTTGTGACGGTTGACTTTGATGACTGAATAGTCTTTTCGCTGTCTTAATAAATTGAATTGAATTGAATTGAATTGATGGAAAATCTTCCAATCAGTTAAACTGAATCTAAATTTTTGAGGAAATGGCTAGTGTTACATAACACCCATAAAGAGAACAAGAGAGGAAAGAGTTAGTGCTCATTTACTCTTTTTTATTTTTTGAATTATCCTTAGGGTTTGGGTTAGATTTTGAGTTCTAAAGTGTTAGGATTAACGTTGTTAGGGTTAGAGTTTGGGTTAGGTTTAGGGTTGTGGTTTGGTCTAGGATAGCAATTCTCTTATATTCTTACTTCATGTAGCAGCAGCCTCTGCCTTTTGTTTTTACTCATTTATGTAAAATTGGTTTAGCAACCACAAACCAGGTAACTAAAATCAGAATAATAACTTAGAACTGTGCTGCATCTTGTTCAACTACTAGTTGAGAAAGACACAAATAATTTTTCGTAATTAAACTAATTACTGAAGTTGGCTACCAGCTGACACTGGTTTCAGATTTTACATAGGTTAAATTAAGTATTTTCAAGAAAGATTTTGTTGTACTGGTTAGCAAATTCTCTATCAAAACAGCATTTTTCAATTTGTATTACAATTACATTCTTTTTTTGTCTTACTAGAAATATTAGTGGTAGAGTTTATGTATGGTAATAGATGATAACAAAATTTACTGTATAACTGGTAATGATTGTGTGTTGACAAACAACTCAAGTGATACTAATGAAGAATCCAGAAGTGACGTAACCTAGCAGTAGGTATGGAAGTAGGTTTCTATTTTTTTTTTCATTTTTTCTCATTTTGGATACATTGTACAGTCAGGTAGCCACTCTCCAAATGCCAAAAGTAGATCATTTTGCAAACACCATATATTTATCACGGGCAACCCTACAAGATATGTGGAAACTTTAAAATACCCAGTTCCAAACGTAGATCAATTAATTATTGAGAAAATATAGGCTGTTTACTGTTAGCAAAAGTAGTCCATTTCTGGAGTGTCAGCAAAGTGACTACTCGATTGCACTAACTATGTACAATTTTAGTTGTTTAAAGTGGCTGGGCTTCTGATTTTTTTTCAACCAAACAAGGATATATCATAAGTGTCTACAGTATATACTATTATGATTAAGAATTGATTTATTTAACCAAAAAGATTAATCAAGTGTGTTTATTACTTTTGATCCAACTCAAATGCGTACTCTAAATAACCCTAAATCTAACTTAAAACCTAATTCAAAACCTACTGTGATCTTGAAATGAGCAAGTAAAAAAAGGTGCAGAACATTCCTCATTTTCATTGTACTTTCTTTGACTTGAAAGTTTCTGATAAAGTAGTCACTCTCAATCTGATATGGCTGTGCAATGCTTTTTAACAATTCTGGCATGTAAGTAATTGGTGTATTTAAATTTGAAATGAGCAAATTCATCATCCATTAACTATCCATACTGTTTGTAGGTTTCATCCTGCAGTATGTTTCTCATCTCCAACTTCAAGTTTTGCTGAAATTGTTGATTTGAGATCTTGATTGGTGTTTTAAATTGAGGTATACATCGAGATGAATACTGGCAACAAGCTTTTTCCTAAGTTCAAGTATATTTTTTATTTTGTCTTTTAGTGCAGCAAATGTTCTAAATTCTTCGAGTTCATATTGTTCTGTTACATATGATAAAATTTAGCCCACTAGTATTTGTTCCAACTGTGTAGTCATTGTGGAGTTGGGGACACGGGAAATTATACCAAAAGATCTTCAAGGGACTTTAAGGAATCAGCAGATAAAAAACTGTGTGATGGTGTGGAAACTGTAAGCAAGTTTACTTATGTAGGTAGTAACAGAGTGAATGCAACTGTAGTAGCAGGGTGCGAAACAGCGGTAACAGCTAGATCAACAATTGTTTGGATGAAGTTCATTGAATGCAGCAAAATACTTAAAGGCAGAAGGTTTTCATTAAAGATGAAAGAAAAGTTTTACAAAAGTTGTGTAATATCAGCTATGTTGTATGTAAGTGAAGCATGGTGCTTGAGTGAAAAAGAGATCGCAATGTTGAGAAGAACAGAAAGAGCTATGATTCGAGCGATGTATGGTGTGAAGCTATTAGATCGAAGAAACAGCGACGAGTTGATGGACATGTTGGGCATAAAGGAGTCTTTGGATAGGATGGCTAAAGCAAGCAGTATGCAGTGGTAGGGGCATGTTTTGAGGAAGGAAGATGAAAATGTGATAGTGAAAGCTTTGAAATTTTGAAGTGAGTGGTTGTAGAGGAAGACCAAAACAAATGTGGAAAAAGCAAGTAGAGAATGAGATGACGAAAAATGGACTGGGGAAAGAGGATGCATGTGATCAAACAAAATGGTGAGGCGTGGTAAAGAAAATGACCATACGAAATCCGGCCAACTCTGTCGACAGGTACAATACCGGATCAAACATGTGATGATAGAGACATCATGTCAATTGCCAAGTTTAAAATTCGTAATAGAGAATTCAAAGTCATCCTACTCTGCTAATCTCTTGCACAAGTATTGATGTATTAGAGTTTGCAGTAAGTTACAATACGACTAAATCCCACTATTTTTTTTATGGTTGCTTTAGCTATCACACTCTACTTGGCGTTGTTTGGCAAAGTTATATATGAACTCTGCTGCACTGTTAGGGCAGATAATTGCATAATATCAATCAATAGAGACCACGAACAACGCCGATTGGCTGAGAAGGGCAATCCTAAATATATTTTTACTATCCCCAAAGCCATCTTGCCCAAACCCTCACTTTGTGACGAAATCACTGCGACGAAATCATGTAACGGTCAGTTGACTTGGCTCGGAGTAACATAGGTTCTACACTCATTACAGTGGTTTTCATATTTTTGAATCCTGTTCAAGTAAACAGTTAAGAATTTACTTTCAGATCAAATTAAATACTGCAAATTTTGGTAGAAAATAACCATACCGATCTTTTCACGCGAAACGTATTATGGTTGGTAATTAAATCTAGTCAAAAAAAGGTCTCCATTGTTAAGTCGAGTTTGAAAGAAGATGCCAACACACATTGACTTAGACTCTCTAAAGCGTAACTTTGGTATATTTCTTTCGCTTGCAATGATCGTAATTGACTGTATCCTGTCAATAACAAATTAATAATATGTCAACAATTGATTAAATCCTGTTACTAACCAAATACCTGTTACTTATCATGGATTGCATTACAGTAATCAGAAATGTGTATGTTTTGTTTATTGTTAATCGAAATGTTTATTTTGTTTCAGAGATGAGGTGATACAGAGCAATATTCTTCGTCTAAAAGCTCGTTGATGAACACATCCCTGGATGAACATCGTAAAGTTTGCTTCATCTGGACAATAAAATGAGTGTGCTATGTGACCGAATGAAGAATAACAACATGTCAACATGCACGTATTGTATCCACTGCATGCATACTTGTGACTTTTATGAGTATTATTGAATAATACCATTAAACAAACCTAGCGTGGATTATGCTGATTATTGGGGGTGCTGTAGTATATTTGATCATTGCACATTCTTTTCCTTGTGCAAATGATACTGGATGTGTGGTCCACTCATCCGGTATTGAGTGCGGTATAGCTCATTTTTAGGATTACAGTACGGTACTTTCAAAGATTTGTATCATATTGTTTTTGATGAACTTTTGTAGATGTCAAAAACTCGCAGCTGAGATCTACTAACGAATGATTATGATTAGGAACATTCAGGGCCATATTACAAAAGCAGAGTTCAACCAAAGTCCGACGACTTTGTGAAAGTTTAAACTGGTAATAATAACTTTACCACTAAGTAAGATTAGAAAATTGTAATAAGTTCGTACAATCGTGCTTCAGAAAACTTTAGTTTTGAATAAAATCTCTATTAGCATTTGCAGTATTCGCTTAAGTCGGATGACTTTGGTTCAAATTCGCTTATGTAATGAAACCAGTGTGTTGTGAGCAATACGGTTTATTGACCAGATATGCTTTTGTATGGTTGCTTATGAGTCGTATGATTAGGGCAAGTTTTTGTTGCTCTAAAAAATTGCATTTATTTTTGACAAAAGTTGCAAAAAGTTGCATTCATTCACAAACATTAAAAACGGGAGTGATTTACTCAAGCAATTTATTGACATATAATGCCGAATATTTGCAACATTAGTAGGGTAGAAATGGCGATCTTTTGCCAACAGTTTGCCTAGCATGCTAAAACTTCCCTCCACAGTGCACGAAGTTGTGAGCCAACTGTTGCGTTCTAGATAACATTGAGACGCAGGAATCCATCACATAGCTTTTTGTGATGCAAATTAAACACAATAGAACTACTGAAACAGTTCTATAGCATGTTTTTTAGATCACACTAACATTTTATGCCGTACTTAATAAAAATTCCAGCAAGAAATTGCATGTAAAAAAGAAAAAATTTGCAATTCGAAATTCCCCAAAACAGCTTAGAACATTGTACTACATAAAATTCTTGAGTATTTAGATAGCTGTTAGAAGCTGTAAAAAAACGTTGCCGAAGCTTGCCCTAATAAAAAGTAATGATAAAAAAAAAAACGTTCTGAACGTGCGCGAAAAGCTCCAGATTTTTCGATTCTCCCCACAAGAACAATATTAATCTCCGACAGTTACAAACAGAGACTCAATGATTTTTTGTCGATTTGACTCCATGTCTTACTCTATTACATTTAACCGCTCAAAGTATTTTCCATCGTAGCTTAAGATTGTAATTATACAGGGTGAGCCAAAAGTAGGTGGACTGTAAAAAAAATTAGGTGTAACATAGTAATAGAAAACAGGTAAAATTAAAACAAATCTAATAATAAAATTGTAATTATATACCACAAATAACATAGTTGTAACAAAGTTAAAATGAACAATTGGAATTAGTATAACTGAGGCATAAATCTATTCCATATACCGTCCACCTACTTTTGGCTCACTTGGCCTGAAAACGGCAAATTCAAGTCAAGCTGCTAGCTGCCTATTACATACGTTGTCTTATTTTCAACTGGATTTGTAAAAAAGAAGATACCCAAGTGCAGCGTAAACAGTTTTAATTAAATCACAGGCAAAGCAGCGGATGTATAAAAAAAGACGCAATTAAAGGTAAACCATTCCCAACCAGAGTTAAACGAGAATTTTCATGAACTAGATGCTGTAATTAATGGGACTATGCATCAACTCAAATATTGAGCTGTTGTCTAGGGAAGCGTACATACAATCAATAATAATAATTGCAATTTATATCCCTCTTGAGGTAACACCAACAAGTGTCAATGCATGTGACTAAGGGGCCATATTAACATTGAAATAGCTCTACAGAAATAAAATTAGTACACAACGGAGGTACTTACTAACTCTACAGCAATAAGCAGCAAAATACTGGCATCAAACAGTGGTAATATCCTCAAAGGCTAAATTAAAATAATATGCTTTTAGACGTTTCTTGAAAAGGTACAAAGTTTCAATATCACGCAAAGATAGTGGCAACGAATTCCATAGTTTGGGTGATGCATACAAAAACATAGATTGGGATCTAGCAAAGTATAAGCTACTTACCGTTTGGAGCAGCTAATTATCATCATTAACACGCAAGCTCTATCTTGCCGAAACAGAACGAGAGTTGATTAAATTTTTCAAATATGTAGGAGCATAACCATGCAGGCACTTGTATGTGAGCGAAGTAATTTTTTCGCTTGATTTTTGACGTAAGTGGTAAAGCGCCTTTACCGAAGACGTAGCGACATTACGAGAGCGCGAGTTCAATTCAGGCCATGTGACCTGTGTCACTGGAAAAACAACGCTTTAATATTTTTGGCCGAGTCGGATTATTGAAAACATTTTCTTGGAATGACTAACTATCATTTATCAGTGCTTCACTATTTCTATTCCGGCTTTTTTGCATTACATTATCGTACTAGTTAGCTACAATAATGCCTATTGTATGCTGCATTGCAACTGTTTAGCTTTTTAAGTAGCAATCATGACTGATGAAAGAAAATGTTTTCAATAATCCGACGCGACCGAAAGGATTAAAGCGTCGGTTTTCCAGTGACACAGGTCACATGGCCTGAATTGAACTTGCGCTCTCGTAATGTCGCTACGTCTTCTGTAAAGGCGCTTTACCATTTACGCCAAAAATCAAGCGGAAAACTTGAATATGGCAAACTCCCAAGGCCGACTCGCCTAAAAATGCGCGACCGTCGTATTTTTGGGGCAAGACGAAAATATAAAACAATCAATGAATACTACAATGAAAAGATAAAAAATAACAATTAATTAAGTAAGTGACTATTTCACCGTAACATTTTCGAGTTAGAATAAAGCGAAAATGCGAAATACTTGTGCGCGCATTCGTCAATAAAGTTTTCGAAAAATAAAATTAGGGTTTAAGTTAGAGTTTGGCAGTAGTTTTATAGTACCGTAAACTATTTGAGTTTGCTTTACATTTGAGTAAAAATTACAAAAAAAAATTTACGGTGAAATAGTCTATTCCGTCAATCAATCACCTTCCAATCGCCATCACTACTTCGAAGAACGTGTGAATATCTGGTGAAATTGAATCCAAATCCGATTTGAGCGAACATTTAAAATGCTAATTAAACGAAAACTAAAAACACTTCAGAGCTATTGGGCGCGTAATGTCCTGCACCAGGAGTTTTCGCGTTGCCCCAATTTTCTCTGACATTTAACGCCAGATTTCTTTTTCGTTGTAGCGGTGTAATTTTTTGATTTGTGAAGGAGGTCGTCCTTTTCCGAAAGGAAACGGAGGATCGTACTGCGTGACGCTTTCGCGTTGCAAGTGCAGTCGGTTGGCACTTAATTCGTATGGCCCAATTTTCGAAAGGTACTCCCTCCTTTCCAAAATTATGCTACGCATTGAAAAATTTGCCATTCGATTTTATGGTCGATTTTATAGCTAATTGTGTAAAAATTTGAGCGTCCTGGGACACTTGAAAAAAACTTTGCGCAATGTCTATGAAATTTGGAATTTTAGCAAAAAATCTAATTATTTGGATATTTTTGCTAATAGTGTAATTAGTTTTTTATATCATAATTGATAACACCCCCAATAATCAGCATAATCCACGCTAGGTTTGTTTAATGGTATTATTCAATAATACTCATAAAAGTCACAAGTATGCATGCAGTGGATACAATACGTGCATGTTGACATGTTGTTATTCTTCATTCGGTCACATAGCACACTCATTTTATTGTCCAGATGAAGCAAACTTTACGATGTTCATCCAGGGATGTGTTCATCAACGAGCTTTTAGACGAAGAATATTGCTCTGTATCACCTCATCTCTGAAACAAAATAAACATTTCGATTAACAATAAACAAAACATACACATTTCTGATTACTGTAATGCAATCCATGATAAGTAACAGGTATTTGGTTAGTAACAGGATTTAATCAATTGTTGACATATTATTAATTTGTTATTGACAGGATACAGTCAATTACGATCATTGCAAGCGAAAGAAATATACCAAAGTTACGCTTTAGAGAGTCTAAGTCAATGTGTGTTGGCATCTTCTTTCAAACTCGACTTAACAATGGAGACCTTTTTTTGACTAGATTTAATTACCAACCATAATACGTTTCGTGTGAAAAGATTGGTATGGTTATTTTCTACCAAAATTTGCAGTATTTAATTTGATCTGAAAGTAAATTCTTAACTGTTTACTTGAACAGGATTCAAAAAATGAAAACCACTGTAATGAGTGTAGAACCTATGTTACTCGAACTTGATGATATATGGTAGAGAGTTTCTATTGATTGATATTATGCAATTATCTGCCCTAACAGTGCAGCGGAGTTGATATATAACTTTGCCAAACACATCTCCACCAGACTCTTATTTCAAAAAGATTTTTCAATAATTGATTGTATCCCCCCTCTCCATCCAAAGTAAAAAATAAAAATTTAGCAACTTCCGAAATTGGAAAATCTTTCAAAAAAATCAAATTCACTGTATCCTTAACTGTTTTGAAAAGAACAAAAAACAAATCACATCTTTAACAAGTTGGCGGGGCCCATCTCCACGTCATTGGACCCAGGCAACACAGCTTCTTTCAAAGAACTGTTGGCAACACTGTGTCCAATTTGATCAGCTGACCAGCCTGAGATTTGAACCTCAGACCTTCCACTCCATAGACAAACACGTTACCGCTTGACCAACTGAACAAAATACAAAATCGTTTATATTCTTTATCACAATCCCAGTAGCAAACAAATTTACTACGATACATTTAGCAACAAATCAACCCCAAGTAGAGTGTGATAGCTAAAGCAACCATAAAAAAAATAGTGGGATTTAGTCGTATCGTAACTTACTGCAAACTCTAATACATCAATACTTGTGCAAGAGATTAGCAGAGTAGGATGACTTTGAATTCTCTATTATGAATTTTAAACTTGGCAATTGACATGATGTCTCTACTGGTATAATTTCCCGTGTCCCCAACTCCACAATGACTACACAGTTGGAACAAATACTAGTGTGCTAAATTTTATCATATGTAACAGAACAATATGAACTCGAAGAATTTAGAACATTTGCTGTACTAAAAGACAAAATAAAAAATATACTTGAACTTAGGAAAAAGCTTGTTGCCAGTATTCATCTCGATGTATACCTCAATTTAAAACACCAATCAAGATCTCAAATCAACAATTTCAGCAAAACTTGAAGTTGGAGATGAGAAACATACTGCAGGATGAAACCTACAAACAGTATGGATAGTTAATGGATGATGAATTTGCTCATTTCAAATTTAAATACACCAATTACTTACATGCCAGAATTGTTAAAAAGCATTGCACAGCCATATCAGATTGAGAGTGACTACTTTATCAGAAACTTTCAAGTCAAAGAAAGTACAATGAAAATGAGGAATGTTCTGCACCTTTTTTTACTTGCTCATTTCAAGATCACAGTAGGTTTTGAATTAGGTTTTAAGTTAGATTTAGGGTTATTTAGAGTACGCATTTGAGTTGGATCAAAAGTAATAAACACACTTGATTAATCTTTTTGGTTAAATAAATCAATTCTTAATCATAATAGTATATACTGTAGACACTTATGATATATCCTTGTTTGGTTGAAAAAAATCAGAAGCCCAGCCACTTTAAACAACTAAAATTGTACATAGTTAGTGCAATCGAGTAGTCACTTTGCTGACACTCCAGAAATGGACTACTTTTGCTAACAGTAAACAGCCTATATTTTCTCAATAATTAATTGATCTACGTTTGGAACTGGGTATTTTAAAGTTTCCACATATCTTGTAGGGTTGCCCGTGATAAATATATGGTGTTTGCAAAATGATCTACTTTTGGCATTTGGAAAGTGGCTACCTGACTGTACAATGTATCCAAAATGAGAAAAAATGAAAAAAAAATAGAAACCTACTTCCATACCTACTGCTAGGTTACGTCACTTCTGGATTCTTCATTAGTATCACTTGAGTTGTTTGTCAACACACAATCATTACCAGTTATACAGTAAATTTTGTTATCATCTATTACCATACATAAACTCTACCACTAATATTTCTAGTAAGACAAAAAAAGAATGTAATTGTAATACAAATTGAAAAATGCTGTTTTGATAGAGAATTTGCTAACCAGTACAACAAAATCTTTCTTGAAAATACTTAATTTAACCTATGTAAAATCTGAAACCAGTGTCAGCTGGTAGCCAACTTCAGTAATTAGTTTAATTACGAAAAATTATTTGTGTCTTTCTCAACTAGTAGTTGAACAAGATGCAGCACAGTTCTAAGTTATTATTCTGATTTTAGTTACCTGGTTTGTGGTTGCTAAACCAATTTTACATAAATGAGTAAAAACAAAAGGCAGAGGCTGCTGCTACATGAAGTAAGAATATAAGAGAATTGCTATCCTAGACCAAACCACAACCCTAAACCTAACCCAAACTCTAACCCTAACAACGTTAATCCTAACACTTTAGAACTCAAAATCTAACCCAAACCCTAAGGATAATTCAAAAAATAAAAAAGAGTAAATGAGCACTAACTCTTTCCTCTCTTGTTCTCTTTATGGGTGTTATGTAACACTAGCCATTTCCTCAAAAATTTAGATTCAGTTTAACTGATTGGAAGATTTTCCATCAAAACAACAGTTTACAATCTCGACTATACAAATACAGTCTTCTGGTCTTGAGTATATCAGATATGGATGAAAAATGAGCAATACATTATTTTGATTTCTTCAATCTCAGGCTACTGCAATTCTACCAGCTATACTAAATTGCCGCTGATTAAGTGAATAGGTCTATACAACTTAAGCTGTTGAAAAGCTACTTTTATAACCATTAAATTAAATTAATCTGGAACTTGTCAGCTCGACCAAATCATATAACCAAAGATTTTATCTCGCCCTCCAAAAAAGTATACAAAAAGTCTGTGGTAATCAGCATGGTTCAAAAACAAGTACCCTAGCTCTGACAACTATTCTACAATCTATAGTAATAACCAGAGGTGGACAAAGTAGTCGAAAAATCTACTTAAGTAGAAGTATTGTTACTTACTCAAAAATGCCTTTCAAGTAAAAGTAAAAGTATGGCGAAGCATTTCCACTTAAGTAAAAGTAGGAAAGTAGTCAAAATTAATTCTACTTAAGTAATGAAAGTAGAAAGTAATTTCGAATTTTGCTGTTGTGACGCTTACAATCAGTGTTCAAGCAAAGCCATACTTACGATAGCATATCAAAAAATCAAAGTTTTATTATTCTCTTGAAATTACACTGAAGCGTGTTACGAATACGATTTAGTAGGGACTCTGTGCTCATCTCCGCGCCTGGACAACACAGCTTGAGAAGAAATGTCGCAGCAATGGCGAGTCGTTAGCAACACTGTTCGTTAACCGGCTAGGGAATTGAACCCCAGACGGGCCGCAGCAAACGCAACGCCGTTAACCGCTAATCTTTTTCGTATAAACCAGGAGTAATGCGCATGTCTAGTTTGTCTACTGTACCATGCTAATCAGGGTTCGGTATGTTTTTTTTTTTGAGACTGAGTCAACACCTGGTATTTGATGCAACGCAAAAACACACTACCCTAGATGACCTGTAAATGAATCGGCGTAACTATTCAATAAGTTTCGTAGTACTGTACAGTAAAACAAACTCGATACGTCCTTATTCTACACGTTGTGAAGTGAAATAATGTTTACTTCTTTATTGTACACGTTGTGAGGTGGAATAATGGCTAGGTGTTTACTTCTACTTTACATAAAAGTCATTACTACTCAAGTAGCGTTACTTCAAGAGGATTTTACTTGAAGTAAAAGTAGAAGTATCAGAAATGAAAAATACTTAAGTAAGTCGCTCGTTACCGAAAATACTACTTAAGTAGTCTACTTAAGTAGAACTACTATGTTACTGACCACCTCTGGTAATAACTGAATGCTACACACTGACACCAGCTGACACAACACTGTTGTAACATAGCTAGCACTGTTGAGTCATACGTTTACACATCTACAGTAATGAAAAAGGCTGGGCTACTCTTGTTCTGTTGTTATGATAAATCAACTCTATCTGTGCCAGAGTGCAGTATATCACTCAGTCGACAACACTGTATCAGGCTACCTTTTGAATGTTACAGTAGCCTACTACTAGTGCTAACTGTAACAGACTAAGTAGGCCTAGTCTTTATTCTGACAATGCTCTGATTTTTTTTCTACATATTGCCAAGAACTAGCCTATTTTGCAAACAAATTCAAGTTTACGAAAATGATCCCTCCTTCTCGAACAAAGCACTTCCATTACTGCAGCTAAACAGGTGACTACTGTAGTTGGAGATTTTCTTGAAGACAACAATCGCGTTCTGTGATAAAAGAAACAAAGTATTTCTCCTAGCGTGTGACGTCATAGAATAGTCGAGCTGTGATTGGTACAAAAACTGTGGTTCTGGAATATATGGGTACACTTCGTAAATATGCGGCCCGGGTACGATGTATCCCCTGAACCCCCCTCTCATAGGCCCTGCTTGCAATTCAGTAAACACTTTGAAAAATGGCTGATTATAAGCAATCAAATTTGATTGCTTGATGAAAAATGCTCATGGTAGACTTCAAAAACGTTGTGTGGAATGGGGTAGGAGCTATTCAGTATATAATTTAGCTACTTACCAATCACTTTTCTCACATTTCTTTCCATTAGCGCCTTTCCCAAAAAAACTTTTTTTAATAATAAAACGTTAGCGTTTTCTTTTATGTTTTGATTTACCGGCATATTATAAAAAGGTTAAAACTCTACCATTAGCCACCGCTCTCATAGAGGATTTACGCAGCCAGTTTAATCATGTTTTTGCTTTGATAATTTCTATACCACGTTTAAAAGCATTAAGATTTACCAAACCAGGCCTAAAATTAACTTATTTTTTCAAAAAATTTGCAAAATTTCTGAGCGCTTGGGGCTCCGCCCCCAGACCCCTTGTCTTCGGCGGTTGAGAGCGTTGCGACCCCCAAAATAACTATCTCGAGTCTCCCATTGCAGATTTCTGGCTACGCGCTGATTGCTGGTCATCGTTCGCATAAAGCATATAGTTTTGTGTCACATCGAGCGGTAACGCTTTTGCCTATGAAACGAGAGGTCGGAAGTTCAAATTTTGGTCCGGTCAAATCGGATACCGTGCTACCAACGACTCGCAACTGCTACGACATTTCTTGGAAAGGAAGCTTTGTTGCCCGCATGCGCGATGACGTGTATGATGAGTCACGCCAACTCGTTACACGCTTCGGCGTAATTCAACGAGTATAATGACGATTTTTGATTTTAGTGCTTTCAATTTCACTTACAAAGCTTCTTCTTCATCAAGAAGAGAAAGAAAATCGTTTTGGAAATCATCCACAACCGGATTCAATCCAGGCCTTTCTCTTGCATTGTTGGTTTCCGTTGCTTCTTCGTCGGTCCCGTTGGTCTCTGAAACTTAGTAATATTGTAGCGTCACTCTCCAGCATCAGGGCCTGCGAAAGGGGTTCAGGGGGTACATTGTACCCGGGCCCGGGTCTAGGGGGGCCCGGAAGAGTTAAGGTCGTCGCATTCAGTTTTGGACCAAAATTTTTTAAATCCCTGTCCATTATGCGTCCCTAACTTTAGGCAAAAAAACGGGACCAATCTTGAGTGAAGACCTTTTTTTTTTGTTGCTCTTTACCTAATTTCCAAATTTGAGTGAAGACCTTTTTTTTGCCCTTCACCTAATTTTGGGCAAAAAATGGGACCAAATTTGAGTGAAGACCTTTTTTTTGATTAATTGTTAGTTCTTCACCTAATTTTGGGGGCGTGGCATCGATCTTCGTACCCCCTGGAAAAATTTCTCTCTGAGGCCCTGTCCAGCATATAGCCACAAGTACAAGTAAAATTGGATACATTGGTTAGTTAAGCCAAAGAGTAGCTCGTAGGTTGTTCAACCGAGCCGGTCAAACGCATTGTGACAAGTCCTTTTGACCTGGATGTTACAACGGTGAGCCCGACGGATGTTGGAGTGGTGGACGCTCTCCCTTGCGCTGGTTGGAGACGTTGGATTGAGGTCACCAGCGTAAAGGATGGGGATAAATGTAGCGTCACACTCCAACATAGTCACAAGTACAAGTAAAATCGGATACATTAATTCTTAACTAAACTTGGAGAGTAGCTCGTAGCCTGTTCAACTGAGCCGGTCGACCGCATTGGGACGCTTCCTTTTGACCCGGATATGACAATATTTTCAGTTTTAAAACTATATGTTGTATCAAAGACTTCTAGCAATTTCTTAAGTCACATCAAATAACATATCGAATTTCTCTCTGTAAACTCTACATCACTCTAGAGTTACTACTCAGAACATTAAGTATATTAAACTCTCCAAATACAAAAATGCCATTAAAAAGAGAAATGCAGCAACGTCGATCAAGCTATACCGCAGGTTGATAATTTGCTTCCATCTTCCACAGCGCTGAACTCATTAACATGATATATTTAAGCTTAATGAATTTGTAAGTTTGATGTTTAGAAAGACAATCCTTAAAGCGAGGGACTGTTTTACAGGAAATTTTTATCAATTTTTACCCTAGCCCAAATTCAAATCCTTACTCTTAAAGAAGCCAGAAACTTTTAAGCAAGAGACTGTTTTACAGGAAATTTTTATCTACTTTTTATTAATGTTTATCCTAGTCCAAATTCAAATCCTTACTCTTAAAGAAGCCCCAAACCTTAAGCTAACTCTAACCTTAATCTTAATCCTTAAAAAAAGTAAACGAAAAATGCGCCGAAGAATGCTACTCATAACTTAAAAATTTTTGGTAAAATAGTCTATCCCATTCTTAAACAACTTAATTTGTTCTTATGAAAATTTGACTCGCTTACGGCTGTTCTTGAGCTAGTCGTGATTCTCAATAAGCCAGCTGACAATGGCGAGCACTATTCACTCATTTGGCTGCCTATTTGTCCAATATTTTCCCATAATTGCCTCTATTTACAGATTCAAGTTAATCTATCATGATGCCATTGAACCTCATAAGTAAAATATCCTTTTCGAAGATTTTACTTGATGCAGTATTTTTTTGCGCTCATAAAATCATTCATTACTTAAAAAAGCATTAAGTTAAGTTATTCACTGCTGATTAAAATGTTGGGAAGAGCCAAAAACGCATTCTCACAAAATTTGAAGTTTCTACGTCTTCCCACTTTTAAGATATTTTAGTTCAAAATTAACAATTTTCCTTTTATTTCTGTGTTGCCATTTAGGCAGTATTTTGACAGAAGATTAACTCAAGGAAAGATGGCTTACATTTTATTGGAAAGCAGCTAATTTTACTGTTTTAAACTTTTACTTTGTTTTACAACAACTCTACCGCAAAACATTTATTGAGAATCAGGAACATGGAGTAACTTTTTGAAATTTAGTATCTAATTGGCAACTCTGCAAAATTTTTAAGGGAAAAAGTTCTTTCTAAGGGAAATCTAATCTGTTATATCTCAGGAACGGAAGGTTCCAGAAACCTCAAATTTGATGAAGTTAGTCTGCAGATCTGCAAAAAAATTTTACGAGAAAATCAAGCAAAATTTTTTTGATCTGAATGCCCTTTCAAGTAAAAAATCAAGACCCGTATAGAACTATTTTTTCAGATTTTCAAGGTGCCATTCTTCAAATTAAAACTAAGCATAATGCTATACAGCCTATGTATAGCTATGGTAGAAAACGGTCTACATCAATTCAGAAGAGTCGCAAACAGTGTAGGTCTACAGGGCTTAGTGTTTAAACCTTATTTTACTCGAGCTTATTTAACCAATGCATTTTACGCGGGTGTGGGGCAAAAATGCCCTTCCCCCACCCTAACTAAAAACCAACAGTCATAGGAACACCAGGTTGGTGTTCACCAAAATGTTTTAGAAAAACTAATTTTGAGTTATTGACGTCATCATAGTGACGTCAGAGCCATATTTTCGAAAAATGAAGTTTTTATTAGTGACGTTGTAGACGGTGTAAGTTTGTATCTACGTTTATTTTTTTTACTGAATAATAAAATGCCTAAGTGAAAGAACTTACGTCACAAAATGTCGGGCGACGTTATTTAAATTAAATATAGACAAAAAATGCTAAGATTTCGAAAAGCGACTTTGGCAAACTTTGAAATTGGAAAACTTCCTTTTACCTTAGGAACTTTAAATGTTCTTGGGTTATTTGTATTGAAATTTGACTTGAAGTTAAGTTAGTTTGAAGTAAAGATCATTTGTATGAAGGAACTTATCACAAAAAAACTGAAAGAGGAGCAAAAATACCCCTCACCCCCATGTATAAAATAGGGATAAAGTACAGTCATGTCGGTGTCAGTGATCTTTGTTTTGAATCAAACTTCTTTTCCTACAGCTTTCATTTTTTCTGCAACTTGCGCCAGGTATTTTTGCAAGGCCATGCTCTGGGCAGAAAGATAAAATGTGTACAAGTGCGTGAAACTTAACCAAGCCTTGCCAATTTTTGAAAAGAATAGCAATATTGAGTACCGATCTACACTGGGCGTGAAATCCTAAGCGTACGAGCGTATAATTTATTTTAACTAACGGGCAGCTTGTACGTTGGAAAGGAAGTACGCCATGGACCCGAATTTTGTTAGAAATAAACTAAGGATACGCTTATGCGCTCACAATTTTACGCCTGGCAGCTAGACCGCCTCAAAGGTAATAAAATTCTGCAAATATTAGAATATTTTTATAAAAAGATAGCTACAAAAAATAGGATTATCCTAAATCATGCTAAGTTGCTGAATAATATGTTTAAAAACGAGACTACAGTATGTAGTGTATATTTAAAATATTTAAAAAAATTATGTGCAAAAATCTACATCTCAAAACCAGAATACGGTGGGTTTGAATTTAACACTTACCATCATCATCTTCAACATTAAATGCTGTTTTGTGTGCCGTTGGTGACTCGAGAGTTTTAGTCTTGAGGATGCCTCTGGTTGAGACCAGGTCTCGAAGATTGAAAAGACGAGGAAGACTTCCGTTGTCCTCCTTTGCGTTTCCTTCTAAACTGACGTAATTGTCGCCGTTCACTTTTCCAACGTGAATTTCTCCCAATGACGAAGCAAACGTTTCGACTTTTAACGTTTCCTCCGACGAGACGACCATGATATTGTAGTGAAGGGCTTCAGCTGCTGCTTGGACAATTATGTCATCGACTAGCTCCTTGTCTAAGGAGTGGCGGCCCAAGTATTCTTCCTTGGTTTCTCCGCTTTCTATTCTTTCTATACAAGGCCTTTTAAAATAGGCTTCTACTGGGCTGCCATGTTTACCTATTTTTCAAATAAGACAAGGAAAAATATTGACAGGCCAGAAGTATACAGCATGTTAACTTTTATTTCGTTTCTAACTAATCAAAAAATAACACCCTCCAGCTGAAAACAAGACATTTCAAGGACTTACAGGGTTTGAGGCTAAATACTTTTAATAATGTCCTTGTGGACTCTACGTCTGATTGATATTGCTTCATATAGCTATTTATTGATTCTGGTACTGCATCTTATGGTTCAAAAAATGGGATAATATGGCTGCAGAATTAGAGAACCACGGTATGTTTGTCACAGAATACTAAAGTACGGGGTGGGCCATTAAGTAGATATACAGTTATTGCTTGAGAGTGTTTCTAGATTTATATTTTTATTGATGTATTACACTTCTTGTCTTTTTATACTTCATTTCAGCCATATTTCAGTTCCTGGTGCTTAGCATGTAATGTCAAGTGGTTTGGAATGTGCTGCTTAGGACGTAATTCAAAGACATTTAAAGAATTTAGATTGTGACTAGTATATACCTATACTTTTGACCCACCCTGTATATAAAGCTGTTGTTGGTTTAAAGCAAAACTGAGATCAAAATGAGAAAACCACAAGTTAGAAAAAAAAAAAGAAAAAAATTATTGAGCAGTATAAGAGATCAACCGTATTGTAAGAAATTATGGGTCTATGACAATTGAGCGAAATGCTATTTTAAACAAAAATTAAACAATTTACTTTTTCTTTTTTATTTTCTTTAACACCCTGGTGCTGATGCTGCTGTTGCTGCAGCTGCTGGTATTACTGCTGCTGCTGCTGCTGATGATGATGGTCATTCGTCTTTGTTGCTTTTTACCTAATTTTCTGAAATACAACATTAGCTGATAATGCATAAAAAAAATAATAATCCAAAGGCATGACCTGCTTCTAACTATCTGAGAATTTAACTGAAAAAAAAAAAAAAAACTGCAGTGAACCTTGGTTTATTGAGTTCAATTTACAAAAAATTTGTTTGGATGTTACTGATAACCAAAACATCTAGGAGTCCCAAAACAAGAAATACCTTGTCGACAATAGCAAGTAAATAATAGTGAACGAGAAAAATTTTCCAAAAAAATCCAAAACATGAACGTTTAACCAAACATTGATTGGAATACTGCACTATTCTGTAGAAAGTGCGTAACTTTCTGTAGAAAGTGCGTAACTTTCTTAAATCAAAACTTTGTCAGCTGCAAAATAACTCTAGAACAGAGCAGGGGTCGATATTAACTTTTCAACAAATTTTCCGTCGGGCAAGTGAAATCAAACGCTTACGTGCTCGAAACAATTATAGGCACGAAAGATTTTCAGGAAATTTAATAAAAAATGAGTGAAGTATTTCACAACAACAGCACTGTATTAGCGAAATTCTCGTTTTTTATTTCCAGAAAATCAAGTTTAGTGTGTGATTGTTATGTTAATGTGACTCAATAAGTACCTATTTTCAGTGATGCAAACGGCTTTACAAAAAATCGGCGAGCATTTTGAAAATTTGCTATCAACGTCAACCCCAATTTACCGTCCCACAAGATTGTATACCTTATCAATGATGTGAACGTCGTTTAAACAACCGGCAAGCAGTAACAGACTTTGTGTAGCAACGTCTGAAGCCTACCAGACCCCTCAAAATGAACCTCAAACTTTATGGTAGATTTACTACCGCAACCATCGCTCTAATCCACACTTAACAACTCAGATCGAGCCACAACAAGATGAAGAGTAAAAACGAGAAAAATTGAGTAACTGTGATTGTTGTGGCAAAACCGTGGCAAAAAAATACGCGTTTGGAAAAAACAGTAAGCTTACACATCGAGTAGAGGCCCGGAGCGTAACCCGGAAGCTATAGAACTAGCAACAGTTTTATCAACTAAAAGACTGCATACTGCATATCTACTATAGCAGGAAAGCACTCTGCGATATGCAATTGTTTAAATGTTGTGCAGTATGGTTGTTTGCGAGGTTACTGCGACTAAAACTCGCTTTAGATTTGCCGCGAAGAATCAGGCTTGCCAGAGAGCATTCAAATTGGTTACGCCATCGTGGCGAATTGTTCATGAGAAATTAATTCGCAATGAAGTCACAAACAATTTCAGCACGGTTTGCCATTGCTATGCGACTGCAAAAAGACTTCATGACGAAACTGCTGCAGAAGTACCAATTGAGACTCAAGTAACTTCACAAAAATATGTGCGATATAGATCAAAATACGTAGCTAACTTAAGTCTGCAAAATAATAAGCCCTGGTGTACACATTTATTCAAAAACAATTAAGCTAAATTCAAATTTGCCACGATAATTGAGTGTAGAAAAACAAATTTTTACCTAATTTCTAAAATCTAAGTGCCGCAAAAGAAAGATCGTTTAGGAAGAACGCAAGAGACTACAGATTTGAAACTTGCTTGACTCCAATTGTGATGTACAAGTGGTGCACTTTGTGTCGTGTCAATGCAGGCCCAGCGCCAGGATAGCGTGACTGGAGGGGGGAGAAATAAATTTTGGGGGGGCACGAGAACTTTAGTTTGTGTGAATTCAAGAAGGGCACGGGGCAGGGGCGTATTTAGGGGGGCATTGTGCCATGGCCTCCCCCCTTTTGGGTCGCCAGGATTGAATAATTGCATAGAATAGTATGCAAAATTGAGGCATGCCCCCCCCCCCCCCTTTGCAAGTTGGGCATAAGGTTTGATCACACAAAGGGTATGTACCGTGCGTTTCTTCTAGGCTTGCACTCACGTTTGGGCTTAAAATTGGAGGAAATTTGAGTGAAGATTTTTTTTTGCTCTTCACCTAATTTTGGACGAAAAATCGGACTAACTTTGAGTGAAGACCTTTTTTTTTGCTCTTCACCTAATTTTGGGCGAAAAATTGGACTGATTTTGGGTGGAACAATTTCTGATTCAGATCTTTGTTCTTCTCAAATCTTCTGAAGTTCCTGGCCCCCCCCTCCCTCTTTTCAAAATCCTGCGTACGCTACTGGCACGGGGGCACGAGAAATTCATTCCACTCTGGATCAAATGAACATGGTGAGGAGCAAAGATTCAAAGGGGTTTTCCGGCCGAAATCGGAAATTCAAGCGGTTTTTCCGGCCGAAAATAGGTGATTTCCAGAAAAAAAAAAAGGTCTTCATCCCAAAAAGACGGTGTCAGTCCACAAAAAACACCAATTTGGGCCTCGATTTGCTCTCCAGTAGCCCAGAGCCTGTTAATTTCTTAGGGGCACAGTCCTCGCTTGGGGGGGGCACAATTTCCGTTTGTTGGGCACAAGCAGTCATTTGGGAGGGCACGGCCCCGGTATGCCCCCCCGTGGCGCCGGGTCTGTGTCAATGGTGTACCTTACCGCTACAATGGTGCCATGTGTGGAGTACTTGACAAATTAACAGGCTATAGCGGATAAGTTGCAAAATCCAAACACCTTCCTGTGAAGTAGGGCATCAATTATTATGAAAGCAATTTACAAGAAGCCTAATCTTGCAAGGGAATTTGAGGGAACTTTGCAACATTTTGATTTTCAAAAAACAGTGTATCAAAGCAAGCTTTCAGCTACCTCACCCACTACCGTAATTTGCGACACGACCGAGAGAGCGTGTATACGGTATACTAAAACCAAACAATTTTTGCCAGACCTAAAACGCCACTTTGATATTACTGGAGGGCCAACATATTTCCAAATATCGAGTCAAAATTATGCTATATACAAACTTCACAGAACCTAAGTTCCCTCGAAGCTGCGCGCCCGCGCAGATAGCCTAGAACCCCCGCGCAGTACTTTAGTTCTAACGTTTTGCTTTTTTCTCCTATTCTACAATTTCATTTTTACTTGCGCTGCTGTTCAGCGCTTTTTCTTTTAAGCTGAAAATTTTCAATGAAATAGTAACTTCGAGAAAATAACGAGGTTTTTATGATCGTAACTCTGTTATTGCAAAAACATAGCTAATTTATTTTTTAAATAAAGAAAGCGCAATCACAGTTGCCCAACTCCCCCCCAAAAACCCTAAATTTTTCTCATCGGTGCTGGACGATTCACAAAAATGACCCATTTGGTCGAAAAATAGGCGAATTTTGCCGAAAAACGGAAAATTTGCATCACTGTATTTTTAATCACGCAACAAGCAAAAATTTTGACTTTGGGATTGTAATCATTTCAAAACTGTAACATTAACAATGTTTCATCTTGCCTTTTTTGCTACAAACCAGACCCGGCGCCACGGGGGGGCATACCGGGGCCGTGCCCCCCCAAATGACTGCTTGTGCCCCCCAAACGAAAATTGTGACCCCCCAAGCGAGGACTGTGCCCCGAAGAAATTAACAGGCTCGGGACTACTGGAGTGCAAATCGAACCCAAATTGGTGTTTTTTTGTGGACTGACACCGTCTTTTTGGGATGAAGACCTTTTTTTTTTCTGGAAATCACCTGTTTTCAGCCGGAAAAACCGCTTGAATTTCCGATTTCGGCCGGAAAATTCCTTGCAATATCAGTGAAGACCTTTTTTTTTTTGGAGATCACCTGTTTTCGGCCGGAAAAACCGCTTGAATTTCAGATTTCGGCCGGAAAATTCCTTTGAATTTTTGCTCCTCACCTTGTTCATTTGATCCAGAGTGGGATAAATTTCTCGTGCCCCCGTGCCCCTCTCGAATTCACACAAAATAAACTTCTAGTGCCCCCCAAATTTATTTCTGCCCCCCTAGTCACGCTATCCTGGCGCTGGGCCTGCTACAAACGTGTTTTCAAATGCAATACTGGAAAGAAGAATTGCTTGAAAGCTAATTTCTTTACAAAAGATAAAGAAAGTGGAAATAAAATAAGAAAATCGCAAATATTTTGACGTTAAATTTTTGTTGCAAAGAATAATACTAGCAATATACTAATATTTAAAGGAGTAGGTAACCCGTCATGGGTAAAAAAATTTTTCGCTGGCAAAAACGTAACGTTTTGCACTCAAAAAAATGCAGAGCGTATTTATCAACATTCAGTCGTTTGAGTACTATTTGGCCTAAAGGCTACCAGCGCGGAAGCCATGTGAAAAATCACCAGAACTGCGACTACTTCAACGTTTGACATTTTTGACGTTTGCAGGCCAGATAGCACGCTAACGATCAAATATTGAAAGCTTTTACCAGCAAACGTTAAAAACATCACAATTCAATTATTATTGACGTCCTAAAACAACTATTAAGTTGCTGGGTTTAAATACCCAAAATTAAACATTAGAAAAGACGTACTCTCTAGATCAAGTGGTGGAGCAGTGGACCCGTACTCCAATGGCGGCAGGTTTGAATCCTGTAAGGAAAACTTTTTCGTTTTGCTTGTTTTAAGTAGTCGCCGTTCTGGTGATTTTTCCCTAGGTTTCCGCCCTATTAGCCTTTAAGCCAGATAGCACGCAAATGATTAAACAAAAAAGTGTTAATTGTGGTAATTTTGTAAAACAAACCAAAAGCTTTCTTTATTTGCATTTTATTTTTTTGTAGCAAAAGCTGTAATTTGCGCTTCTGAAAAATCTTGTTTGAACGTCTTGTGGATTTTTGTTAGAGAATGTCAATTAAATTCTAATCAAACACTTTCCTTAAAACCTAAAATATTAGTCCAGTGAGTTTTTTTCATTTATAAGGTTGTTTATTTTATTCATACTATCCAGCATAATATGTGCAATACATCAGTTTTGCTGAAAACTATATAGGGTAGAATGAATGATTTCATGATTGGCAGGAAATTTGTTGCACATAAAGGCTAGGTAAACAGAAAAGCTGTTTTGTGTGCAACGAAAACAAGCATGACAAAACGCTATTTTAAACAAAAATTAAACAACTTACTTTTTCCTTCTTATCTTCTTTATTGGCGTGATGCTGCTGCTGCTCATTCGTCTTTATAAAAATAAAGTCAATGAATCGTTTATAACATTTGAAATATTTTTCAACCAATATCTTAGTTATCGAGTATTCGCTAATTGTTATTCATATGATTTTAGCTCGTTATTCCAAATAAAGGATAAAAATAGCAAATGATACCAATTAGTCCAGTGAATTTTTTTGTCATTCATATAGTTGCTTATTTTATTCATAGTCTCCAGCATAATATGTGCAATACACAGTGCTGAGCACTTTCGCAAATTGGTCCGTAAATCCGCTAATTGCGGACTCTATGTTTTGATTAGCGGATATGCGAACCACTTTCTTACCGCAAACATTTGCCGATTTGCAATAAAAAATTGAAATCTACCGCAAAGCAACAACATCGCTGGGATCGTTTCTTTGCAATTTACAAAAAATACGTTTTTACGGTTTAATGTATCTACAGACTCGGGTGGATGTATTCATAAAGTACAACACCCCCTTGCCAAGTTCCGCTGCTTTGGAACAAATATTTTCCATGGGTGCTGCTATTCTATCCCTTGACCAAACACTTCACACGACATATAGTTACCCTGTCACAACAACATTTTTGGCACCACCAGCAAACTGGCTACTGTCAACACAAATTTCTGATTTAACAGTGACCATTGGTCGTACCTGAGTTACATACTGATAACCAAGATTTAAAACCCAATTTTTCTGTTTTTGCATTTACCCTTAGGTGCTGCGTGTTCAGCGCCAAACAGAAACATAAAATTAAAAATAAAAGCAAGTTTTTTCAAAATTAATACTTGCAAGGCAAATATATTGTATGCAATTTAAAAGCTTTTAAAGGACCGCTCTAATCTAATGCTCGACTAGAATTTCAAGAATTAAAATTTCATGTAACCATTAATCAGGACTGTATTGCAACTGAAATAAAATATACAAAGAAGCCGAACTTTTGGCTTGTTCTTCTTACACCCAGCACATTTTTGTTTTAGCGAAAGTATGTCTCTATGAACATCTTTCAAAACAAATTAAACATTTTTTGCACCAACTCAACAACAAAAGAAAAGAAAACGTTTGCCTGCAATTATCACGTTTGAACCAAATTATTCTAATTGTGACCTGCAAATTGCCATGCGTGATGAAGGGGCAGTATGGCGTAGCCAGGGAACCCCCCATTGGCATGTCGACCAAAATGCACAATGAGAAAACCACTACGTTTTTAGCACTTTTGAGACTGTTTTATGCACTGGAGTGGACTAAATAGTGATATGAAACATTTTTTGAAACATGCATTCAAAAAAAAGGGGGGGCTAATTTTCAAAAATAGGACCAACAAATAAATAAAAACTTTGAAAAATGGTCAAAAATAAGCAATCAAATTTGATTGCAAGTGTAAAAATGCTAAACATAGGTGTCATCAACAAGCGTACTATAAACTAAGGAATAGGGGGGGGAAGGGGGGGGCTATTTTGTATTAGTTAATTACCAATCATTTTTCTCAAATCTCTTTTCATTACCCCCCCAATTATTTTTCTCTTTAAACTGTATAAAAAATAGATTACTGCGCGTGAGTTTTATTGAACTAAACGAGTTTATAATTTACCAGCATCTAAATAAGAGAATTAAAATTTTATCCTTCGCCACCTCTCAAATAGCCCATTTATGCAACCAGTTTAATCATGTTTGCACTGCCAATTTCTAAGCCACGTTTTAAAAGCATTATTTTTTAATCAAAATAGCCCTAAATTTTTGTTATTTTTGCAAAATAACGCAAAATTTTTGAGCGCTGGGGGCTTTTCCCCCAAACCCCCAGCCTCCAGCGGCTGGGGGTGAAGCCCCCAGACCCCCAAACACAGCCCTCCATTGCAGATTTCTGGCTACGCGCCTGTGAAGGGGTAAAAAGAGACATTGACAACAAACCGCCCCCTATTCCGTCACTCAAGCAATAAATAGTAGCCTATAAGCCTGTAAAGTATCATTACTTTTCAAAAATGCAAAATGCAAACGTTTTTGCAAAATGCAAAATGCGACTATTACGTACTGGGATTCAATAAAGATTTGTGCATAATATGTGTTTATTCTATATGACAAGTACAAGTAGGCCTATGTAAATCAAACAAGGATTTTTAACTCAGCGAACATACTGTAATTAGAAGTTAGAACGAGCGCCGAAAGTGACTGGCAGGCGATGTCGCGCTGCTTCAAATGTCTACTCCAGCCATCAGAGTCACAGCCGAAATCCAACTCTGGTCGCAGTTTAGTTCATAAAATTTACCGGCGTGCATTTCCACTCGGCCATGCTGCTGGCTTGTATGTCATAGCTCACAAAAACAGAATATTAAATAAATCAAGAAAACTTAGGCTACTGGTGTTTATTACAGGTCTATAGTCTACACAGAAAATACGAAGTATTGTTACTGCTATAGGCTTCCTTTATTTGTCAAACCAGGAGAAAACTACAGCTAAGTTTGCGGGTCTAGTTTGCGGAAGCAAAAAGTCATTTGCGGTTGCGGAAGTGCAAAAAAATACTGCAAAGGTACTTCAAACTTGCGGATTTACGATTGAGGACCACCCATTGCTGTTTTGCGGAAATTGCGGTTGCGGAATGGAGTGTAAATTTGCGGTGCCCACTGCCCAGCACTGTCAGTACATCATTTTTGTAGAAAACTATGTAGGTTAGAGTGAATAATTTCATGATTGTTAGGAAATTTGGTGTATATAAAACCTATAGGTGCAGAAAAGCTGTTTTGCCTGCAACGAAAACAAACCTGACGAAACGCTATTTTAAACAAAAATTAAACAACTTACTTCTTCCTTTTTATCTTCTTTAATGGCCTGATACTGCTGCTGTTGTTGCTCATTTGTCTTGAAAAAATGAAGTCAATGAATGGATTATAACATTTGAAATATTTTTCTACAAAGTTTCAGTTTCAGTTTATTTATTTATCATCACAAAAATAACATAGTATTATATTAATGGTTACTGCAAATAAACATAAAAGGATGCGATGAACGGGAGCCGTGAAGGGACGTGAAGTCTTCGAGTCAAACGACTCCCTCTTGTTAAATGAGCAAAAGCTCATTAAGGGGGAAGATTATGCTAAGATTGCAGTGTTGCATATACAAAATGGACCATTGAAAAATGTGATAGAGTTAATCTGAGTTATAAAAAGAAATTAAAAAAGTTTTATATTGTTCGATAAATTTGATATAACCTAATTTAGTCATATTTTTGGGAAGAGAATTCCATAATTTTGATCCTTGATACTTGAATGATTTTTGGCACCGATTAGTCCGGAAAAATGGAATAATGAGATCATCATTTGTTGCAGCTCTAGTGGAGTAGCCATGATTTCCAGAAACTTTATTGAAGTAGTTTTGAAAATAATCGGGAAGTTTTTTGTTGACGTATTTGTGCATAAATTTGGCAGATTCAATTTTGTATATGTCATTGACTTTGAGGATTTTATGTTCATAATACAAGGGTGTAACGTGAACATTCCAGCCAGAATCACTGATTGCCCTGATAGCTTTGTTCTGTATAGTTTGTAATTTTTTGAGATAGGTCGGATAAGTGGAGCCCCAAATAATAATGCCATATAAAAGATGCGGAAATACTATCCCATAATAGAGAGCAATAAGAGCTGATTTAGGTAAACAATGTTTTAATTTGGTGAGGACACCAACGTTTCGGGAAAGCTTTTTTTGTAATTTCTGGGTATATGGTAGAAAATTAAGTTGGTCGTCAATTTCTATTCCAAGATATTTTGTTGTCTTAACTGCATAAATTAATGTGTCGCCATAAGATAACGAAAATTTTGGAATTACCGTTCGAATTTTGGGATTAATAACAATAATTTGAGATTTATGGGGGTTTATGGTTAATTTATTGGCAGCCATCCAAGATTGAAGCATGTTTAATTCCTTATTTCCTTGTTCTTGTAGCTGTTTTAGATTGTTATTTTTTATTAACAAGCAAGTATCATCAGCGAACAGACGAGGCTTTGACGTAAGAGCATTTTTCAAATCATTTATATATATAATGAATAATAATGGCCCAAGGACCGACCCCTGGGGTACCCCATATTCAATTCTTACCATTCCCGAAGTACTATCAGAGATGCCTACAAATTGCTTCCTGTTTCTTAAATAACTTGATAAAATTTGGTGGCAATTTCCTCGTATACCATAATGTTCCAATTTGTGCAGTAGAATAGAATGATTAACTGTGTCAAAAGCTTTTTTCAAATCAAGGGTGATAATGCATGTGTAATCATATGAATTAATATTGTCATAGCATTCAGTTAGAATATCAAGTATAGGATAAACAGTACAAAATTTTTTGCGAAATCCGTTTTGGCGATTGTAAAGGACGTCATGTTTATTTAGAAAACTTAAAATTCTAAATTTAAGTAGCTTTTCGATAACTTTTGAAATAGACGAGAGTATAGATATGGGTCTGTAATTTTCCACTAACTTTTTATCTCCCGTTTTAAATATAGGGACTACTCGAGCAATTTTAAGTAAGTCGGGGAATACGCCAAAATTGAACATAAATTCAATCATGAAAGCTAAATAAGGTGCAATAACTGTAGATGCAATTTTTAAGAAATAAGGTGCCAGATGATCTGGCCCAGAAGTCTTTTTGTCTTTCAGACGATTTAGTTCGTTTAGAATTTCATTAGTACTGGGCGACAAAAGAACAATTGAATTTGCAATTCTCTTATCTTTAAACAGAAAAGATCGAAAGTTATCGTTGCAATTATCAAAATTTTCTGCAAGATTACGCCCTATATTTCCGAAGTAGTTGTTAAATATTGTAGAGATTTGATCAGGATCATATATTTCATTATTATTATGATTTATGCAGGTAGGTTGATCAAATGATTTACCACTTGCCAGTAGTTCACCGAGAATTTTCCAAGTTTTGCGGGGATCTTTTTTGCTTGAGTTCAAACAATCATCATAGTGGATTTGTTTCGATAAATTTTTAACTCTTGTCAAAATATTCGTGTACCTTTTGTAGAAGCTCTTTTTTGCAGAAATATTACTAAGATAATGGGATTTGTGTAATTTTTGTTTGGTCTTAATCGAATTGAGAATACCTGTGGTTATCCATGGTTTAGCTTGCAATCGTTTTTGTCTGCGCGACAGCTTCACTAGTGGAGCATGATTGTCAATTGTTGTTTTGATGCATTCTATGAAACCACAAAATGTTTCTTCAAAATTGTTTTCATCAAAGTAGGGAATAGCAAGATACCATTCATTTAAGGATTGTTGGAGGTCGTTTTTGTACTTTTCGGGTTCAAAATTTTTGAGGGATCTGGTATATCGAATTGTGCAAGCAGTTTTCGTTTTTAGTTGGTTAAGAATAATAAAAGTAGGATAATGATCTGTAAGAGGTTCTTGCAAAACCCCAGGTATAACCTCATCTCCAAAAATATTTGTGATAACATGATCAATGATTGTATTTGAAGAATCAGTGACTCTAGTTGGTATGTCAATAATTTGTTGAAATGCATTACTGTTTAACATGTCACTATAGGCTCGAGATTTATTACAAATTATGCTATTTTGGACATCTATATTAATGTCGCCCATAACAACGCAATTTAGTTTTTCGTGGTTAACTTTTGCCAATGAGCGATTCAGATTATCAATAAAAATATCTTTGCTAGTTTTTGGGTGTTTATAGACAACACAGGTCAAAAAGATAAAATTAGTTTTTAAACGCACTTTTATCCATAGTTCTTCACATCCAGGACAATCTATGTTAAATTGGTTTGCCAATTCCATATCCAAGTAATCAGAAACATACATGGCTACGCCACCAGCATTAGTAGTCGAATTTGCATGCACCAGTTTATATCCCTCTATTTTTAGGATGCACATATTACTGCTTTCTTTCAATCGGGTTTCGCTAAGGCATATTAAAGTAGGTTGCAATTTTAATTCCGAGACGAAGTGATGTAGATCATCAAAATTTTTGTGGAGGGATCGAATATTAATATGAATCGCAAAAAATTTATTGCTAGTTGGATCAATAATTGGGAAATTATTTAGATTCCAGTAATTACATTTTTTTGTATTTTGTGTTAACAGGTCAAAAGCGTATGAAGCAGCAGGAGATAATTGAGGGTTATGATTAACGGCCATTTAACAGAGAGATCAACTTCACGTCCTATCAGGCAAAAAATATTATCGGATATATATCATAGTAATTTTCATGCTATAGAGTTCCAGAAGAATAATAATATAATCAATAAAAATATACACTGTGAACTTCAATTCATAACTTCACCCTTATTCTACTCTTAATCAACTGTTCCTCCCCGAAACCAACTTAAATCATAACAAGAAGTATATGAGTACAGTGATGCAAAAAAATAAATGAGTTATTTTTTGTTAATTTCATCCTACTTTTGTTTTTATTTTTGCATATAATAAATCTTGAATCAGTGTGGTCTCAATAGGGGCAACAAAAAGTAAATTAATCAGATCATATGAGAGTAGAAAGAGTAGATAAATGTGAATTAGCACGTACATCAAAGCACATATAGATTATAGCATGATTAAATGCACTTCGCTTTAACGCCATCAATGAATAAACAATAATCACCATCACTTACAGCCCAAGTTGTTTTTTGCTTTTTCTCTTTCGCTTTCTTAAATAAGGGTAGCAGCTTCTTTTTTTGCTCATAATATGGTTTGGGTAAATGTTCAGAGATGTAGATTGGCTTTGCTTCAGTGTTTTCTTTTTTCTTTGCAGCATTGTATTCTTTTAAATACTTGAGACGACTAAACAACCAGTGTTTATCGTCAACACTTTGTAACTTGATAATGATGGGGCGATTTATTCTGGTACCTTCTTTGTATATTGGTCGTTGAGGCAACCTGTGGATATCCACAAGTTGCAGCTTCTCAGGATCGGAAATATTAAGCCCGTTGTATAAAAATTCTTGAAAATAGTTGTGTGTTGTAGCTCTTGTTTCCCACACATTATTTGGGTTTTCAGGTATGCCATGTATCAATAGATTTAATCTCTTTGAGTATGCCTCACTTCGTAGTTTTTCTTTTTCTGCTGCCCCGATAAGACTGTCCACTTTGTCGGATAAAGAAGTTAGCTCTGTTTTATTGGGTTGTGTGTCACTACATTTCAAGACTTCGCTTATGCGGCATTCTAGTGTTTTGACTTTATGCTCCAACATCACGAAGTCGGTTTTATTAACTTTATCTTTTAACTCAGTTTCTAGCTTGTTGCATCTGTTCGAAAATTTTTCATCAATATTACATATTTTGGTATTTAGTTCTTTCATCGAACAATTCAAATCATCAATTTTTTCGCTCAATTCTGATATTGAATTCATAATTTGCGATAGCTGGTCGTTCAAGGTCATTGTAACTACCTTCGTTTAATAATCAACCTACAGCTTTTAGAGTTTCTCAATTTTAGTCAACACTGTATAATTTCTGCAAGTTTTAAACTGTAAGCTAGCGAAGTCTGTTGAAAGCACAAACTTGCCTGAAAAGACGCTTTGTTTTTCTTTCAAAAGTCACGTCTGAACAGCATGACTGCAAAAGCTCGAATGTGGATTATGCCTTAGTTATCAAGTATTCGCTATTTGTTATTCATATGATTTCAACACGTTATTCCAAATAAAGGATAAAAATAGCAAATGATACCAATTAGTCCTGTGAATTTTTTTGTCATTCATGAGGTTGCTTACCGTATTTTAGTCATAGTATCTAGCACAATATATGCAACACATAAGTTTTGTTGAAAATCATATAGCTTAGAGTGAGTAATTTCATCATTGTCAGGAAATTTGTTGTACATGAAGGCTAGATGAACGGAAAAGCTGTTTTGCGTGCAACGAAAACAAACATGACAAAACGCTATTTTAAACAAAAATTAAACAACTTACTTTTTCCTTCTTATCTTCTTTATTGGCGTGATGCTGCTGCTGCTGCTGCTGCTGCTGCTGCTGCTGCTGCTGCTGCTGCTGCTGCTGCTGCTGCTGCTACTGCTGCTCATTCGTCTTTATAAAAATAAAGTCAATGAATCGTTTATAACATTTAAAATATTTTGCAAACAATATCTTAGTTTTTGGGTATTCGCTATTTGTTATTCATATAATTTCAGCACGTTATTCCAAATAAAGGATAAAAATAGCAAATGATACCAATTAGTCCAGTAAATTTTTTGTCATTCATATGGTTGCTTATTTTATTCATATTCTCCAGCATAATATGTGCAATATATCAGTTTTGTTGAAAATCATATAGAGTAGAATGAAATGATTTCATCATTGTCAGGAAATTTGTTGTGCATAAAGGCTAGGTGCACAGAAAAGCTGTTTTGCGTGCAGCAAAAATAACATTACAAAACGCTATTTTAAACAAAAATTAAACAACTTACTTTTTCCTTTTTATGTTCTTTAATGACCTGATGCTGCTGCTGCTGCTGCTGCTGCTCATTCGTCTTTATAAAAATAAAGTCAATGAATGGTTAATAACATTTGAAATATTTTCCAAAAAATATATTAGTTTTTGAGTATTCGCTATTTGTTATGCGTATGATTTTAGCACGTTATTTTTAAAAAAAGAATAACGAATAGCAAATGATACCAAATAACGAAGAGCAAACTACAAAATCACGAGTAGCAAACATTCAATAGTAGTGGAATTGATGTCGCTATTTCCAAAAGGTTACTGCCGGTCATATACGATTTTTGGTATTTTTCGAAGGTAGTGATTATTTCACCGAAAATTTTCAAGGTAAAGAGAATCAAACAAAAATGAGAAATATTCATCCGCGCTTTTTTCATTTGCTTTTTTAGGGGTTGAGATTAGGGTTTAGGTTAGAGTTTGGGTTAGGGTTCGATTTGGGAATAGTTTTAGAGTAAGCATTTGACTTTGGATTAGATTTGAGTCAGAATTAATAAAAAAGTAGAAAAAATTTTTGGTGAAATAAAGCCTTCCTATTTCGAATAACGAACATTCAATAAATAACAAAGAGCATGTAATTACCTCTCTGAAGAGCTTTAACACTTTCCTTCACCGGAAGTACTAGCACTTCAGTTAAAATAAAAACAAGTTTCTTAAATGCTTTTTGCCCTAATTCTTCCAATGGAGCTTTCATACAAGGCCTTTTAAAATAGGCTTCTACTGGGCTGCCATGTTTACCTATTTTTCAAATAAGATAAGGAAAAATATTGACAGGCCAGAAGTATACAGCATGTTAACTTTTATTTCGTTTCTAACTAATCAAAAAATAACACCCTCCAGCTGAAAACAAGACATTTCAAGGACTTACAGGGTTTGAGGCTAAATACTTTTAATAATGTCCTTGTGGACTCTACGTCTGATTGATATTGCTTCATATAGCCATTTATTGATACTGGTACTGCATCTTATGGTTCAAAAAATGGAATAATAAGCTGTGAAATTAGAGAACCACGGCATGTTTGTCACAGAATACTGAAGTACAGGGTGGGCCATAAGCAGATATACAGTTGTTGCTTGAGAGTGTTTCTAGATTTATATTTTTATTGATGTATTACACTTCTTGTCTTTTTATACTTCATTTCAGCCATATTTCAGTTCCTGGTGCTTAGCATGTAATGTCAAGTGGTTTGGAATGTGCTGCTTAGAATAGGGCTGCCATACTGTCCGGAAAATTCCGGACATGTCCGGTATTTAGAGTTAACTTTGGTGTCCGGGAGGAATTTTTTAAAATGCTAAAATGTCCCGAATTTTATAATCCTGGAAATTATGTTTAAATTTTAAACATTGTACATGTCTTTCAAAGACGAGAAATTCATTTGGAGTAGTCTACGCTGCTTTTTGGCGGTGATAATTTTGCTCATTGATTGGTGTGCATCGTGGATCCTTCATTATAATGCTATGATTATTAGTTATTAGTGCATAATAATTATTAGTGCATTTCAGATTTACGCACTTTGCAGTAGAATTGTGTATTGTGACGTAGACTCTTCATTATTTAGCAACCATTCGGATTGTCATTAATATTTACTAGAGCTACTATAGGCTACATCCTCTGTTAAGAAGATTGGTCCTCTTTTTCCGTTTAAAATGAATTTTCGTCCGAGGACACCCAAAAGGTAGCCAAATGTCCTCTTTTTTAATATTGGGAACTTAAAGGCGGGAATTGAAGACTAAACCAAACCAACCCAAAACAATATCGTTCCGTCCACACTCGCGTTCAACTTTCGCCGACCCGGGTAATACTTTTTTTTTGGGACGATTAGGATGCACGTCCTAACAAGCCATACTTTTTTTTAGGACGCTATCAAAAATCAACTGAAATCTAGTTTACTTAAAAATTAATTGGGAACTCAATTAGAATCAAGTAAAATCTAAGTTTCAAATTTTTTTAGGACGCTATCAAAATCATTTGAAATCTGGTTTGTTTTATAAAAATCAATAATCTAAAAGGATGCAAAGATTGAAGATAAACGACCAATCATTCTAAATCTGCCAACAAACAAAATTAAACGCAAATCCTTAATAAATTCGTCCTAAAGTTTGAAGATAAATGGCCAATCAATAAAATCATCCTAAACCTGCCATCAAACAAAATTAAACCCAAATTCTAAATAAATTCGCCCAAAAACATTTCTGTCCTGAAAAAAGGACAGCGTCTTAAAAATAGTAACTGTTTTAAGATGAACTTATTTACGATTTGTGTTTAATTTTGTTTGTTGGAAGGTTTAGAATAATTGGTCAATGGTCATTTATCTTCAAACTTTACAACGAATTTAGTAAGGATTTGCGTTTATTTTGTTTGTTGGCAAGTTTAGGATGATTGGTCATTTATCTTCAAACCTTGCATTACTTTAGATTGATGATTTTTATAAAACAAACCAGATTTCGAATGATGTTGATAGTGACCTAAAATAAGTTTGAAACTTTTTTAGGACAGAGGTATTTACTACATACCAGAACTGCAATTATTGCAGCATAAATTCTCATCCAATTTTTTATTGAAAACTAGATTTTAGTTGATTTTAATTGAGTTTCCAATTAATTTTCTATTAAACAAACTAGATTTTAGAAGATTTTTTGATAGCGTCCTAAAAAAGTATTGGCTTGTTAGGACGTTTAGGACGCGCGTTCTAAAAAAAAGTATTACCTCCGCCGACCCGAATATAACCGGACTGACTGAAGATCTTTTTTTTTAGATCACCATTTTCGAAGGGCAAAATCGGCGCAAAAACAAGTTTCCAAAAAAAACAAAACAAAAAAAAACAAGATCTTCAGTCAGTCCGGTACCTTCCGCGAGTTTGGTCGTTTGGGCTACATTTTTTGGAACTGTCCTCTTTTTGGCCAATGAAAATCTGAAAATATGGTACCCCTAATATTTACCAACTTTTGTACGTAATGAATAGGTTAGTTAGTTAGTCTACTTAGGGATTGGTTCAGTTAGTCTGGTGGTAAATTACATTGTCAATTTCAAGATTGTCAGTTTAGATTATGCATTTTTAGTTGTGTTGTATTTATTGTTTTAGTTTTTACTACTTTTCGTAATCATTTTTCAATCTGAAGTTGAGTATTTTTTAGTAACATTCCGTGGTCATATTTTCTGGGTAAGCAATTTCACTGGTATGTAATGTCACTGGTAGAAACTTCTTGTGTTTTGCATTACCAATTTTATTGATCAAGTTTCGAGGTGACCAGCAGTTGGTCGAGCGGTAACCCGTTCGTCTCTGAAGGGGGAGAACCGAGGTTCAAATCTCGAGCCAGTCAAATCGGACACAGTGTTAACGGCTCGCTACCGCTGTGACATTTCTTTGAACACAGCTGTGTTACCCGCAGGCCCAATGACGTGGAGATGGGCCCCGCAAACTCGTTTCACGCTTCTGCGTAATACAGCGAGTATAATGAAAGATTAGATTTGAAATTTCGACGTAACAAAATGTGGTAGCGCGTATACTTAAGTCTCTTGAAAATTAGCCATGCACTTTCCGGAATTTCGCTTTTACAAATATGGTAACCCTAGCTTAGTACGTAAACAAATTTGGAGAATTAAGATGTGTGATTGCTGTATACCTACTTCTGGACCACCCTGTATATTAAGCTGTAGTAGGTTTAAAGCAATACTGAGATTAAAATGACAAAACCACAACTTACTTTTCGATATTACTTTCCATTTTAGAACGACTTGGTGTTGTATTGTATTAAAATAAATACGGTACATACAAATATCTACGTAAGAAGTGCTGTAGGTTGGCCACGTAGGAACCGATTAAGAGTCTTCGAGCCAAGTGGCACAACATAAACAAAATTAGATCATTGCCAGCTGGCGACTAACGTAAATAAATATTGAAAAAAAAGTTAAAAAAAAAATCATAAAGCAGTAAAATAAAAAAGCAACTTGCACTGATAAATGTTTAGTACTGCAGCTAAACCTCCTCTTCCCAGTGCACATTAGTGTGTACCAGTGTTGCAGAGTCAGAGTCGGAGTCGGGAGTCGAGGGAGTTGAATGTTTTTACGGGGAATCTGAGACAGAAGTCGAAATAAGGATTTTTCCCGAGTTGGGAGTCGGAGTCATAGTCGAAAAATATATGCTCGACTCCCGACTCCCAGTGTTGCACAAAAATTTGATTAAAATGTAAGTTACGTTCTGTGTTGACGTAACTGTAGTCAAGTTGCATGTAGCAGTAGCATGCAGTAGTCTGGATACAGCAGTATACGCTTAAATTCACATTTTCACTCTTTTGAATAGGTTTGTAATCTTTGTATTTAGTGTGCCGTCGTATTATGCTAATTTGACAAAAATTCGGACGGAGCCGCAAAAGTTTTAGCCTTTTCGATATTTTTCTAGGGTAAAATGCAGCATTTGGTAATGCTGTAACCAGGACTGTGAAAGCTGAAGCGGAAGCTGGAAGAGAAAGCCGCGGAAGCGGCAAATTTTTGTGGAAGCGGAAGCTGAAGCTGAAAGCGGTAAACGGGTACCGCTTCCATTTTTATTTATATCGAACGTCAAAAACTAGAATGTGGTGCAAGTTTTTGTGAAATACCGGTATACGACGAAAAGTAGATGTTTCATCAATCATCATTTGTAAAGGAACATTTTTAAAAACTTGTGGTTCACTTAAATCGGGGACAGCCGCCACCCATATCAACTCAAAGATGAATTATGTAGCTAACCAACTTATTTTTAAGATTGTAATAAGTGTTCAAACATCGTCAATTTCAATCCTAAAATTTAAAGACTTTCTCAAAAATATTTTTAAACAGGGCTTTGTCCATTCATTAAAAATCAATGGCCATACTTGTATAATACAGTTACGGAAAACAGCAGTGTCGTCGCTATTGAAGGCAAGGGGGCCGAGCCCCCCTAGAAGAAAGGTGTATAAAAGCCTTCAATTCCCTTTAGCCAAGTCATTTAGAAAATATAAACCCAAAAAGCAAGCCTTTAAACGTGTTTTAAACTTGATTTATGTACTTATAAGGAGGTTCAAGGGGCTAGGCAATTTAACTCTTTTAATCACTTCTAAATTTTTGCAGTTTACTGTAATTATTCATATAGCTTCAAAGACAAGAAAAATGTGATTGAAATATTGTTAAAATTGATATTTTTGCCGCAAAATCTCAGAAATCACTCAGTGGCTGGGGTCTTCGCCCCCAGGCCCCCCTGCGATACACTTGAGAAGCATCAGTTTGTTCAGCTCAGAGCCTAAATTTAACAATTTTGAATAAAAAAAACAACTTTTGGTTCAATCCCTTCCCTTTTAGCCTAATCATGGTTGCTCTTTCGGTCGCATTTTTGCGCTTCTGGCCGCTCTTCTGCAGACAGATTTTTCAAACGATTATTTTAGGATTACCATATTTTCATCACCAACAAGGAGGACACCTTTTTAATGAAATTTATTAACAGTTAGTTGTTCTGCATCGCCTATACGGCAAAAGATAAACAAAAGCAACAATTATTTTAGCTATAGGTCAAAGTGCTATTACCTCTAGCGTACGCAGGATTTTTGAAAGAGGGGGGCAGGAAATTTGAGAATAATGAAGACCAAAAGAAAAAGGTCTTCATTCAGATTTAGTCCGCTTTTCTGCCCAAATTTAGGAGAGGACAAAAAAAATAGATCTTCACGCAGATTTAGGCCTAGTTTTAATGATCTAACTGATGATAGGGAAAAGTTGTGTAATTTGGACCATTGCTCAGTTCCCTACAAAAATGAAAAAAAAATTAAAAAAGTTAAAACAGCTAGAATTATGTTTTGACAAGAAAAACGTAAACAAAAAAGTTGGAGCTTCTAGTGTGGTTACTTAAGGAAGTGCAGCAGTTAGATGGTTTAATACCTGTTTGACCTTATTGTGAGTCAAAAGAATGTTGAAAGTAATATCTCTTTAAGTGACCGAGTTTTCAAAAGTGTTGTAATTTATTGAAATTAACTTTGGCTTTAGGCTGGGCGTATCTAACATTTCAATTTAGAGCAGCGGTTTTGTAGTAGTCTAGCGTTATTCATACGTATTTGATGAGCCTAGGTTGTGTAATTTGAACCACTCCATCAAGTATAATTTGACCTACTGGTTCAAATTACACAAAGGTAGTAACAGTTTTTGTTTTCAATTTTAGGAATTACTTAAAGATCATGTAGTTGAGCTAAGCATCAGGGCATATGGCACTGTGAGAGAGGGGGATTCAGAAGATACAACAGGCCCAGACCTGGGGGTGGGGGGCAATGAAATTGTAAAAGCCCAGTCATATCAAAATATTTAGTGCGTCAAAACCCTGATGTTGAAAAAGTCCTTAGGCTATAGCTTGAGATTAGTGTTTTAAAAAGTTGATATTTAAATGAATATCTTAGGTCTTCAATTAAGTTTTGATTTAAAAAAAGTGTTTTAAACAGTTATCTAAAAAATCAAAAAAAAAAAAACTAATCAAATGTTAGTGCATTGTAGGGCAGGGCCATTGCTCTCTCTCGTACCACCCCAAAGAAATTCCTGTCAAGAGGGTCTGCTAAGTGTGCCCTGTTTTCATGCATTTAAACAGGGCGAGCTACTGGTAAATCACTTGGCTGTTGCGTACCTGTACAACAGCCGTTTTTTTGTGGAGATTGTTTAGAATCTGCCGTCTGCTTACATTTTTTGCTGCACAATTTCACTGCTGGTACTAGAGGGCTTAAGTACCGTAGAAAACTAAAAAAAGTCTTTCAGGAATACTGATTTAAGGCAGGCCATATTGGTATTATGCCATATTTTACTGATCCACTATATATAAAGTGAACATGCATTTAGAGCATAAGTATATGAAATTATTTAGATTGTGTTTGCTATTTTGGTAACTTTGTTATTATTATGTCAAGTCAAGCAGCAAGAAAATCAAAAGAAATATGTGGAAGTTCGGAAGAAAACAATATGAAACTTGCTATTAAAGCTGTTCAAGAAAAAAAAGATGGGGTTTTACAAAGCAGCAAAAGAGTTCCAAGTGCCCAAAACTACATTAAAAAGGCATGTCAATTCACAAAACAAGCTTGCAAAAAATGTTAAAAAACATATCGGCATAACCCCAGATCTTCCTGAAGTTATTGAAAAACAACTTGCAGATCACATTCTACAAATAGAAGCTGGATTTCATGGTCTCACTCTTTCGGATTCAAAAAAGTTTGCGTGTAATATTGCCAAAGTAAATAACTTGGAAACACATTTCAATCAGCTGAAAGAATTTGCAGAAACTGAATGGTTGAACAATTTTCTCAAAAGGCATCCAGAAATTTCGCTAAGAGCTCCTCAAGCAACCTCACTAGCCAGGGCAAGTGAATTTCACAAAACTCAGGTGAATGCATTTTATGACTTCCTGAAAGAAGGTATTTCCTAAAATAATATTTCTCCTGATCGAATATTTAACATGGATGAGTCTGATCTCAATGTGGTTCAAAAAGTTTCCAGTATTAGGAAAGAAAGGCAAACATCAGATTGGAGCTATTACAAGCCAGGAAAGAAGCCAAACAATTACAATATTTTGTTGCATGAGTGCTGCTGGATATTTTATCCCTCTTGGAATGATATTTCCCAGAAAAAGAATGAAAGCGAAACTGATGAATTTTGCTCCTTGTTGAACAATATTTTTCTGTCAGGTATGAAGTAAAATTGTATTGTTTTGAAGTATAAATGTGCTTTTGTGCATGTGGAAGACTAAGTATTTACATTGTCCAATTTCTTAAATATTACTGTTAGATTGAAATTTCATGTTTTAGTTCTGATTTACCAAAACTCAACAGGATTTTTTGTAGTTATTGGTACATTTTAAGTAGCCTAGTATAGTCAATTCTTTTGTGTATTATTTCCGCTTCAAGATTTATATATCTATTTATTTTCCAAGATAAAAGTTAGTCTAGTAAGAATTAGTAATTTACAAAGTATACTATCTGAACTCTAACCAGAGTAATTAACAAAAATTATCAGTTTTTAAAGTAAATTATTGCACTTGCAGGAAACTGGTCGGATGAATGGTAATGTATTCTTAGAATGGCTAAATCACTTTATCAAGTTTACCAAACCAACCCTTGAGAAAAAATACTGTTTCTTTTAGATGGGCTTAACTTCCATACACACACAATTGAAGCATTGCAACATGCAAGTGAATGTGGTGTGCTTATGATGTCGTTACCACCTCATACTAGTCATTGACTGCAGCCATTACACCTCTGCCTTTTTAAACCATTGAAGACATACTATAATCAAGAGTTGTCAAAGTGGCTGCGGAATCCTCCTGGTCGAGCTGCAACACAATACCAAATTAATCAACTCTTTGGACTTGCATATGGAAAAGCTGCCAGCTGCAACAATGCTATCAAGGGCATTCGAAAAGCCGGAATTTACCCCCTCAGTAGGGATGTTTTTGAAGAAGTGGACTTTCTGCCTTCTGAAGTATCTGATAGACCAATTGGGGAAAGTGGAAAAACACTTAATTTTTGCAGAAATGAGGTTGCATCAACTGCTGCATCCCTTGCTCCATTGACTGCTGTATCATCAGCTCTATTGTCTCCTTCTCCGAATTTTGCATTCTCTGCCACACCGACACTCTTCATCCCAGGCTTTCAATTCTACTCCATTGATTTCAACATCTCATGCTATTCTACACCCTACTGTTCCCCCTGTTTTACCACAGTCTGCATTGCCTGCTCAATCAACTACCTCATGTTCGGTATCATTCCACCTCAATCAACTACCTCATGTTCAGTATCATTGGCCCCTGCATCTGCTTCCTCAAATGATTCCATGTGCACAGCGTCTTTATCAAGTGTTGCATTGCACAACAGCTCAAGTACAAATTTTGAGATACCATATGTTTCTGTTAATGAAATCAGCCTTTTGCCAAGAAAAGACTTTCTCGCAGGGAAAAAGAAAAGAAAAACAGCTAAACCCACTCTTTTGACCGAATCACCCCACAAAAAATTAGTTCAGAGATGTAAAACAAAGGCTACTGTCACTTTAAAAAAAGCACATGCTAAAAGCAAAGCCTTCACAAAAAAGCAGAAAAAGAAAAGTACTTTTTACCAAACCTTCCACATTTGCTCCAGACTCTACTATTTACAATTTGCTTGGTTTGTGGGGACTCAAACGATGAAGACTGAATGCAATGTGGCACATGTAAAGAGTAGGTGCATGAAGAATGTGCAAACATTACAGATCCCCGATTTTACAATTGTGACATATGTTCTATTGATGGAGACAATGAAGTTCTCCAGCCAGAAGCTTTGACTTTTTTCATTTTTAGAATTTTTGCGTGTTTTATGATGTTAAACTGTATGATTGCTTGACTAATATTCAGTTGGTATTATTCAAATTATTGTTTTTTTAGTGTATTCAACACTTTTGTGATAAACCAAGAGCATTGTTTTTGTTTTTCCAACTACGACATAGATTGGTCCAAATTACACGACTCAGGTGTAATTTGGCCCACTTAGTTAAAAAAAATAAAAAGTGTATGAACATAAAATGCAGTTGTGACTGCCAAACCAATCACTCATAGTAGACAAAGGGCAACAACGCATCTACTTAAATGTAAAATTTTATTAAGAATTTGTCCTTTAGCTTGTATTTATAAAGCATTTTTGTTAGATGGTCCAAATTACACAACTTTCCCCTATATTTATACACTAAAAAGCTGCGTGAGTGGACATGTTTTATCTGTTCAAAATACCGAAAAGGAGGGCGTTAGGGCATTTTCTAACGTCCTCGGAGAACAAATTATTTTTCATTAAAAAGGAGGACATATTCTCCAAAAAGAGGACGTATGGTAACCCTAGATTATTTGGCATATGAAACAAACGCTGCTGACCTTATACGTCTCTTTTTTTCAAACACGAATACAAAATTTTTAAAAGAGAGCATATTTTTATTTGCAAAAGTTCACTCTAATTTAGTGCCCCCCCACTTTCGGCTTGTGCCAACTCACTTAGTTTGCTCTGGCGACGGCACTGGAACGCAGTAAATTCGCCAATCAAAGTTTCCAGTTTCAGTATTTTAATTTCTTTCATTGCGATAACATCTTCATGAAACACAAACAGAGGAGAGCATTATAACGTCTTTTAAACAAAGTTTTATATTGAGTTTTAAACATAATGTTGTAGTACTTGTCTTATTTATTGCTAAGTACCGTCTGCTATAAGAATCCTTCTAATATGGTACTATGTATATCCACATAATTCTTGCAATATTTTTTTTCATTTCGCTGTCCTTAAAATACACGTTGCTAGCAAAAATTTAGAGCAAACCACGCACACGAAGAAGTTATTAAAAAACATAAAATTCTACAAGTGTGGAAGTTTTGCCCCAGCGATACCTAATTATAGCCATGCAAAGATTTGCGCTGGACAGCGCAGATGCAATTGAAATGCGTTATTAATCCGAGTGCTTGGGAATCAGTTTCCAAACCCCAAATAATCGCTCATTATTTTAAAATTCTGGGTGAACGTTCAGGGAAATTCACATCAGCTAAAACATAACGACCATGTGATTTGACTTTTCGCTATAGGGCCGCTCCAAATTCATATTCCTGACTACGCCCATGCGCAGATCCTAGCGATAACAAACCACTGAATACAATCGTATGACTTGGTTCTATACGATGTTTTTAAGATGATGATAACAATGCTGTTTTATCTTGACTTATCTGGAAAAAAATTTGCCAAAAAATTTTAAGATCAAAAAATTTTGAGCAAAAATTATGTCATGAAGTGCTAGGGGTGGAAACGGAAGCGATTCAAATCTTGCCGCTTCCACGTTCCTGGCTGTAACACAAAAATTTGCAAGCCAATAGGGTGAAAAAAAAGTGCAACTGTGTAAATATCGAAATTCAACGGCAAATATGTAAGACTATGGAGTCGAAATTTTTACCATTTTAAAGAGTCACGAGTCATAGCCAAACGGAAATACGGCCCGGGAGTCGGAGTCGAACTGAAAAAATGGCTGAAAGTCAGATTCGGAATCAGAGTCGAACTAATTTTGCTTCGACTTTGCAACCCTGGTATGTACATTTACTGTCCAAGTACAAGTCTTTCTTGTGTTATTTAGGCCAGAGAGAGGTCTAGCAGTTTTCTATGTGCCGATAGCCAGTACCATACCACGCTAACAGTAAATTAAGCTTAATAACATTGAGGTAAAAGCATTAATTGTAGAACAAAGCTGAGTCAACTTGCTGAATAACTAATACATAGCCTACTGTTAAAGCCTATTTTTCTTATGTCATTATATTATGTTGTAGCCTGGCAACAGCCAGCAATGCTATATAATAATAACCAGGATGGTAGGCTTATGGCAACTCCAATGCGTGTATGGTTAGTTAGGCCTGGCCTTGTTTAGTTATATCATTGGCAAGGATGGCAGTACGGTACGTTCAGAATTTGCGTACTACGTACCTCGCACCTTGATCCGTACCAGCGTACCGCACTTCAGTTCAATTTTTGAAGCGTACTGTACCATTACAAAAAATGCGTACCGTAGTCGTACTTCTTAGCAAAATTGAGGCGTACCGTACTTACGTACCGTACCGTACTGCCATCCTTGCTTTTAACTACTCGCAGCTTTAACTGACTTTGAAGTCACTAGCCTATGAATCAGCGATCTCAATTCACATGTTTAGCGTCGGCTTCAGCTGTCTTTTGCCTCTGCGTACAAAAAGCCGGCGCAATGTGCAAAAAGCCTGAGATTTTTAATTCAAACAGCGTACCGTACCCGTACCTTTACAAAAACGGCGTACCGTACCGTACTATTATAAAAAAAAAAAGGCGCACCGTAATTCTTATCAAAAACTGAGGCGTACCTTACTACCATCCGTGGTCATTCTTTTATTTAACAACCAGTTAAGCACAAACATAGCAGCTAAACAACTTACTTGTAATTTATTGATATGATAGTCTTAATAATTATTTTCCTAAATTGCATAAAATAAATGGCAACACGCATGTAATATTTAAAATTCCATGCTTTGGTGCATAGCTTGTGGTCTATTTTAAGCTAATATACTGTAACAAATCTAAAGTCAAAATAGAGACTATATTTTACGAAAACAAGAAACTAAACGTATGAAAGAGCTTTTGCAGCAAGCAATGCGCTTACAAAGCCTATGCAATTTTGTTCGTAATCTTAGCAAAACATTGCTATTTCTGAGCCCTTAAATGCAATTTAGAAATTGCATGCGTGTTGCCATTATTTTTTGTAATTTAGCGATATGATGAAAACGGGTTAAAACTTAAATCTATGAAGTAAGGAAAACTATTTATTATTGCTACTTTGACTTGAAAGTAAATACATGTAACTGTTGCAACCAGACTGATTTTGTTATATTTTTACATGTACTTGTTTAAATTATCATTATCTTTTTTGGCTAAATGACCAGTTATGCAATGCATGCCTTGCGTGTATGGAGAATACGCCCCTGACTTACAAATTTTTTGACGTAACAGACTAAAACAGAGCTTTTTCGATTTAATAGCTTGTTAAAATGTTGAACATAAGCTCCATCAAAAAATATTAAAAAACTCAGGAAGAGGGGGTCGCATATTCAGTATTAGTAAATTACCAATCACTTCGCTCTAATCTCTTTCCATTAGCCTCCCAATGTTTTTTCTCTTTAAATATAGACAAAATAAATTACTCCGTATAAGTTTTATTGAACTATAGAATTTTATGATGTACCAGCTTTAAAATAAAAGAACTAAAATTTTACCATCAACCACAGCCCACATAGGCTACTTATGCATTATGCAACCAGCTTAATATTATTATGTTTACACTGACATTATTTATGCCAGGTTTAAAAGCATTAATTTTTATCAAAATAAGCCAAAAAGTTACAGTATTTTTGCAAAAAATGCAGATTTTTCGAGCGCTAGGAGCTCTGCCTCCAAACCCGCGAAATAGCCCCCACATTGCAGATTTCTGGCCACGCGCCTGCTGGGAAGTTTTTATGTATTCATACAGTGTTCAGAGTTTAATTTATACCGTACTGGTATGGCAATGGGCAGCACTAAAACACGAAGATTTTATTGCTTTACAAACTTCATGGTTTAAACTCAAATTAAACGAAAAAGAAATGGCATGATCAAAACACTGAACACTGAATAGGCTTACATTATTAATAACTGATAAACTAAACAAAAAAATAATCAAACTGAATAAAATTCAACTGCTGATCAAAACCGGTGATAAATTAATCACTGCAAAAATGAATTCTTACCTTTTATAATTTGCAGTTTAGACTTTTGGTGAAATGTTTTCTAAATCTTCCACATCTACCCACTTCTCAAAACCCTTGTACAAAAGCGGTGCAATATTATCGGAAATGGTAAGTTAAACACTGCAGAGTGGAAACCGGATCGGTTAGGTTGACCGGCCGGTCGGGTTACCGGTCAGGTCGAGATTCTTCGACCGGTCGATCAAGCCGGTTGAGACACCGATCAATTTTTTTTTTCTTGCAACTAAAAGACATCTAAGCAAAGTTAAATACAGAGGTGGGCAGTAACTAGTTACTTTTTTGTTTAGTAACTGTAACTTAGTCACTTTTCCAAAACGGTAACGAAAGTGGAACTAGTTAGTATTTGAAGACATTAAAAAGTTACTTGTTACAGTTACTTTTAGTTTTGGTCCTGTTGAAAAAGATTCTTTAATCGTTAGATTTTGGTTAAATAAAACACTTCTATGTAATCACAGTTGGCGCTACGGATTACGGATTTTTTATTGTGCACTAACGTGGCAACCCCAACCATGCTGTGAAAAGATATTAGAACGTTTTTAATTTAAAAACATACCTTTAACGATCTCAAAAGTAACGCTATATTAAATAACTCGAAGGATTAAAGGGTTTCTATCAGCAATACCAGCGAAAAAGATAGATGATAATTCCTTTGCTGATGCAGCTCTAAAGAAACTGTTCGTCAAGTACAATACTTCTTGGAAGGCGGTGAAATAGTCACTACCTTACTTCTTCGCCCTCGAGCGCTGCAGTACTTAGCTTCTTTGCCCTCGTCTTAAAAAAAAAGCCTTTTCAAAGAAAAAAAAAAAACGTATGTAGCAGTCCAAATTAACCATTCAAACTGCTGACGATTAAAATGCACGCATTTTATTACTTTTATTGACAACGGGTTGTAATATTTGCTGCCTAACTGCATGCTCTTGCATAGTTGCATTGATCTTATAGCGTCTAAGGTATAGCACTATCAGGGCCAATCTTGCCAAGTCACTTTTAAATGCACTTTTCACGGTTCGGCTACTCTCAGTATTGCCATCAAGCTCTTCTTATTGTGAAAAGCGCCAAGCTAAGCTGATTTTTCTTGAAAACGCAGCGGGATACGTCCTCCCCACCTGCTGTCACCTGAATGTGGCGTTTCGATGACGTAAAAATACACGAGTCACACGCTAATCGTTGCTGTTTAATCGTGGGCTTCGTGGCGATACATTTACGCGCTCTTGTCTAGTTTATCATTCACACAAATGCAGACCATAATCAAATTATTGGGAAATTGCAGTCAAATTATTTGGAGGGATGCAGTCAAATTATTGGGGGATATATCCCCATCCCCCCCGGGTTTCGGCATCACTGGTGTGACGTAATAATGCTACGTTCTATTGTATTTGGACTGCAAAATGCTTAACCACAAAAGTTGATTTAAAATTATAAAAATCGAAATATCTCAAAAACTTGATGCGTTAGAGAAAAAGCAAAATCCAGGTACCCGTGCCTTCGGCGGTTGGAGGCTTTGCCGGAGGTACGGGGACCTGGGGGCGGAGCTTCCAGTGCTCGAAAATTTTGCGTTTTTTTGCAAAAATAACTTAATTTTGAATTCATTTTGATAAAAAATAATGCTTTTAAAACGGCATAAAATTTGGCAGTGCAAGCATGATTAAACTGGTTGCATAAATTGACTATGTGGGAGGTGGCTAATGGTAAAATTTCAGCTCTCTAAATTACAAGTTGGTAAATCATAATACTCTATCCTATAGTTCTATAAAACTCACACCTAGTCATCTATTTCGTTTATACTTTATAGGAAAAAGTAGTTTGGGAAGGGGGCAAATGAAAAAAGATTTAAGAAAAAGAAATGATTGGTAATTAACTACAGTAATACTTAATAGCCCCCCTTCCCCCCTATTCCAGAGCTTATAACATTTTTTTTGTGAAATTTAAGTTCAGCAGTTTTACACTAGCAATAAATGATTGCGTATTTTTCACCATTTGTCAAAGTTTTTATTGATTTGTGCGTTTTAATTTTGACAAATTAGCCCCCTCTCCCTAATATATGTTTCAAAAAAATGCTTCAATTCACTTTATAGTCCATTTCAGTGCAAAAAGACAGCCTCAAAAGTGCTAAAAACGTTGTATTTTCCTTATTTTGCATTTTGGTTGACAGACCAATGGGGGGGGCTACAGCCCCCTCCCCCACTGGCTACGCTACTGAGCACATGTATGAACTAGTTCTTCTGAGTTTTCTCAAAATTTTAGAACTAAATCAAAACAATGCCTGCCTAAGCAATTAGCATGGAAAAAGATACCTGCACAAACAAAATTTAGAAACAAAAAATCAAATTCTTATTAATTTATAAGTGATATTGCCGAGTCTAACTTTACGATGGTTTCACATTGAATACTTATATTAATTTGCTCCACTCTATGTCTCCAAAACCCTAGGTGTAATGTTTAAAGTCAAAGAACTACTTACCAAAATTTATCTACTTCTTTTGCACATTACGCTCTTTATAGTATATTTTAACAGCTATGAGGTTATTCGCTCTCAAAACTTAAAGGCTCAAATAGTTATCAAAATAATGAAGTAGCGTCAATTGGCCCTGATGCGACGATGGCTGTCAGGGCACCACAGAGGTTCAAGGGTTCCTGCTTTGGCTGGACTCTGGGGAAATGGCCCTGACGCAACTGCGGCTTTCCCGATCACCACAAAAGCGGTCGTTGCCTCTGGCGGAAACTCTGGGGAAGTGGGTGGCAACTGCTGAAAAATAACAGAAGCCAATCGGTATGGCTACAAACAGGGAAATGGAGATTGAAGTGACTTCTGCTCTTTGCTGCAGACTCTCTCAGTTTCTGACTTGTCTTTTATTAAAAGTCAAACCAAACAAGCGAAAGCTGAACTATGCTACCTCTCGCCCATAAATAACTGAATGAAGCCATACCAATATAAAACTTGAGATTGCTCTCGGTTTGAACAAAACTTCAGGTTTGAGCTCTGAATTTAGAATGAGCCAAAAGAGCCCCGACGGGAGTATATAAATAGTTGGGGTTATTCCATGGGTGAGAGGCGATTGCAAATCACACATCAAAAAGAATTATTTGTCACACTAATTTGGGGGAAAAACCGTTCAGACAGTATAAACAATAATTGTGCTGGCGATTTCCTTACTGTCTTAAGCAGTGTGTTAAGTATCAACATGTTTCTAAGAGAATTCGCGACACCTTAAACAAGTTTTGACACGTCAAAGGGAAAATAGTTTGCGTTTAAGTTTGTCCTTGGTTGACCTGGGAAAATTGCAATAAAAAAATGTCAAAAGCTGCCAAAGTATAACAGGTTGCTCACATAATATAACAATTGGCAGTAGATTTATAAAGATATTAGTGGCGTTCGGACCATAAATCAAAAAGCTGTTTGGAGTCCTAACAGTTTTTTCACTTTATTATGAAATAACGTAGAGCGATCTTAAAAATTCAGCGACTTGATTACCGGTACATCAGCTAAACTTAACATAACATAAACCACGGCCAGAAACATGAACTCATTTTACAACTATTCTTATTCTGAGAACGCTGTTTAGCAGTGCGACTCTACGGCCAACATATAGGATATTGTACAGTATATTGTATTACATCCTTTATTCAATACAAAAGAGCTTTCTTATGAAAATTGTTCAAAAACTTTGAAGAACAAGCAGACTTTTGAATGTCACAAATAAGAGTTTAGTAAAAAACTCGGCCATCCAGCTTAATTCTAACAAAACCATTAAGCTTAAGTACTTCAACGTCTTAAATGTTGCACTAATCCCAAAAGTTTGCCTCTTCTACTCCATTTAAGGGCTAATTGCCCTACGCGTTATTGTCAGTACTTAAATGGTAGGGGAGATGAGGGGGACGCGTCCCTCCATCAAAAAGTTAGCGTCCCCCCATCGAGATTTAGGCGTCCCCCCATCTAGAGTTGAGCGTGGACGATCAGACAAAAAATAGCCAGCCAGGACTAACAGATCCTACAAACTCCCTGCCCAAAATGGTCGCAAATTGCGGTAAAGACCTTTTGTTTTTTTGGTTGTTACGTTTTTTTGGTTTTCACTTAATTTTGGGTTAAAAACACTTCAAATTTCGGCGAAGATCTTTTTTTTTCAATTTTCGGCAAACTACCTTTTTCTTGTTTTTGGTCTTCATTCAATTTCCGCGACAAAGATACAGTTTTTGCAAAGTTGGTCAGCGCTGCAATAGCGTCCCCCCATGCAAAATTTTACATTTCGCACTAATTTGGGGGAAAAACCGTTCAGACAGTATAAACAATAATTGTGCTGGCGATTTCCTTACTGTCTTAAGCAGTGTGTTAAGTATCAACATGTTTCTAAGAGAATTCGCGACACCTTAAACAAGTTTTGACACTTCAAAGGGAAAATAGTTTGCGTTTAAGTTTGTCCTTGGTTGACCTGGGAAAATTGCAATAAAAAATGTCAAAAGCTACCAAAGTATAACAGGTTGCTCACATAATATAACAATTGGCAGTAGATTTATAAAGATATTAGTGGCGTTCGGACCATAAATCAAAAAGCTGTTTGGAGTTCCTAACAGTTTTTTCACTTTATTATGAAATAACGTAGAGCGATCTTAAAAGTTCAGCGACTTAGCCTGCAGGCACTTTTAAAGTTTAATATGTTTTGATGTGTACTTCGTAATAAAGATTTTAAAATTTAAGGGGCACATTTGGCATAATCGCACTCAATTTGGCCAACTAAATTTTGTTATCTTTAATCTCTGATTCATATTTACCTATCCAATAGATTTAATTCGTTTAGCTTTTATAGTTAATGGGGGAGGTGCCAACACAATTGGAGGATCCCTATAGTATGAGATCCTCAAATTTTTTGTATTATATTTTTACCTATCGTGAAAATTTTGTTTGTCTAGCTTGAGCGGTTAAAATTTTTGAAAGACCCGTTTGAGAAGGACTCTCCAATGGTGGCACCAGAAATTAGTCATATTTTATTCATCTATTCTGATTTTATTTTTCTTT